>JAHHFK020002263.1:0-171827 GCA_024533555.2 Aedes koreicus | reverse complement strand
CCACTGATTAGAACCAGATTCCCCACTCCAAACCATGAGAAACAGCCCCAGACCATGAAGCACCGCCGTGCTTCATGGTCCCTTGTGGATGTTTATCCTTCAGCCCTTCATCGCTTTTCCGCCAAACTCGCAGTCGTCGTTTTCTGTTGAACAGCTCAAACTTTGATTCGTCTGACCAAACAACCCGTTTCCAGAACTCCAGTGGCTTATTTATATGGTTTCTTGCAAACCGCAATCGCTTCTCCTTATTCACCCTACTCATGAACAGCCGTTTCCGAGCAAAATGGCTTTTCAAACCATGCTCAGCAATGCGTCGCCGAACTGTACGATCGGATATCGAAAGGCTTAGCTTTTCTCTGAGCGCACGGATGGTTAAAAACGGATCCTTTTTAATTTCTCGGATGCTTCTAGTGTCTTCGCGGTGATCAGACTTGCGATTACGTCCACGTCCTGTTCGATCTGCGACACTTCCAAGCTTTTGGTGTTTTAAAACTATTTTCTGCACTGCACCACGGCTTACACCATACTTTTCGGCAACTTTGCGCTGAGATTCGTTTTTTGAGCAATCGCGCACGATAAGATTTCGAACTTGGACTGTTATTTTCTTTCCTCCCATGATCGATTCTTAAAAAACTCGTCACTTGGGCTAAACTCACTTATTTCTCACAACTGTAGCAATTATCTGTGATGGATGTAAATAAAGCAATGTCAAAAGCATGATCAACAAGGGGTAAGCCAAGTGGATGTACACGGAAAGTATTTTTTTCCTAGTGGATCTTTTTTATTGACACACCGTAAACACAAGCTTATTTCGTTTTTCACATGCAGTTGGCTGAAATGAATATGTATATTCAAACTTTTACGTATATTCAAACTTTTACGCTAAGCCTCATGAATGATACCCAAATATGTACAGTACGGGTAAGAAAGTTGCTATTGATACGAAGTTGTAAAGATATCTATGCCTGATTAGTATACGGCTCGATGGATCTTTTTTTTCGCCGGTCACTGTACAAATAATTAATTAAAGTGCTATTCAAAATGCTTACGCCCTTTTTAAAACTGACTCTTGAGTCACAAAAATCTACGTTAGCGCGGAAAATGCTCAATCTCCTAAGCCAAATGCGTATGCAAAGTTTCATTCAAATAAAAAAAATCGAAAATAATTTTCCACAATTCCAGGTCATTTCGCCTGGAAACGCTCTGAAGAGAATGGATAAACGAAGATAGGCCCTTTTCAAACGTTACTCGAGTGACGGCCACTACTTCGCGCCCTAACGACAGTCAGGCTGAACATGTTGCAGTCGCAGTGATGAAGAAGAGTAAGAGACGATCACTCTGCGAGCCGCTAAAGGACATGTTGCTGCGTCGAGCTACGGTTGTCACCCTTTCCGGCATGAAGTAGCAGCAAGATTCCAAGCTTCTCTGCTAATGACACCAACCGACAACTCCTGAATCCAGAAGTCAAGGGTGCAATGCGAGAGGAGAGACCAGGTATTATAAAATGCAATTTAATGATATATATTCCGCCGGTTTGATTTTGACTTTTTATTGCCTGATGATTGGTAGTACTTGTCGCGTGTTGTATGTCGTTCAAAGTGTCTTCCGATGAATGGGTCGATGGATGCAGCGAAACTCTTGGGGCGCGTGTTTCTGACAAACGGCCGACCGCACCGTCGTCGTCATTGCAGTTGCATTCACTTCTCATCCGCCGTGTTTCCGCGCACTGAAATGCGACATTATAAACATTTCAGAGTTTGTATGAAGTTGAAAACAAGTCCTTTTAGTGGAGACTGACGGCAACACGCATCGGGCAGTTGGCATAGCGAATGCACAATGCTCCCGGCTGGACGGGGCATCTGACGAGGGGGAGGTCAACGGGTAGTCATCTTCTCTGATTTATGGGGGTTTGTTGGTCCGCTTCGCTAATAATAACAATAATGGTACTTAAAAGGAGGGTCGACTGCCGGGAATGGGTAACACATTATTGCCATCTTTGGGATCAGAACAAATCCAACCGGGTGTGGCGCGGTTGGCGTTGTGGAATGATTAATCTAAGGTCGCGGCTCAGGCACTAAATAATAATTCTCACTCTAAAGTTCTTGGTTTCCATATGAAATAGTTTCATCTATTTTGAACAATAACATATTTTCACCAAGACGATCCACGCCACAGAATTTAAATTTAATCCATCATAATCTACTCCTTATCAGTGGCGCTAATTAATTCAATTCAATACCATACACTGATATCTCATAGATCCAATTTAGTTTCTGACCGCAGCAAAGCAACCCAGCAGGAGCAAAGAATACCTGATACCAATAAAATGTCCATATCGTTAAAAGTTAAAAGCATGCAATTAAAATCCCCTAATTAATCCCATCTCATCACGGTCCCAAGAGCGCGAACGGTTCCTGATGATTAAAGAGGCGCAGCTTCTTTCTTTTTACGACGGCCAGTGTGTTATAGTTTTACTGCACTACATAGTAGGTATGCATATGAGTGTCTAAGTCACCACCATATAGTCAATCCATGGGGTGACAAACAGGTGAGAAAACTAGAATCCGTTTTGGCGGAAAAAGTGTTAAAATGGACACACCTCACTTATTGACTTCGAAAAACCAAGGATTGATTTCCCGCAGCGTTCGGGCTCGATTGCGCATTGCCGTTGTAAATGCGATTGCCACGTGACGAGAGAGGTGAGAAACAGGCCTCACCACTGAAGGTTGTCACTTTTATAGCTTTGCATAGAAAGCTCAATACGGCACCTCTCAAATTTACGATCTAATCAAAACGCGAAGACCAGGCTGGTGAGCGGTTTCTAGAAAACCAGGCTGTAAACGTGAGTAATTAAAATAATAAATTTCCAAACAGTGAGCGAGCCGAAATGGCTCGCCAGCCAGATGAACCAATTTTCATAATTTACAGCTTACGCACCCAAGACAAACAAACACGATATAAATATTTTCTAGTGTATCATCAAAATATTTGTATAGGCTTAACTTGCCGATTTCGGGATGCGCGGGTTTGGATATTCGAGGGAGGATGGATGGAGGTTCAACTCTTTCTGTTTAGTGGCCTGTCGTCGGTTTTACAGCCTGGTGGTTTTTTGTTTTTCTCGCACTGGAATTGTTGTTGTGACGTGGTGATTTATGCAGGAGTAGATATTGTTACGATTATTGCAGAATTTTTACTAATTCTACTTGATTTACTGGGGCAAACTGCTAAATTCGTTAAATTAAATTAATGTTCCTGTGATACTTGTACAGAAACAAATGAAATGCTCTAACACGCTTAGTGGTGCAGCCCTTTGCTTTTTTTATAATTCTGAACTTCGATTCGCTTAAAATCTGGACGTTCAGCTTACTTATTATAGCTTTCGGTTGGTCGATATAACGCTGGTCTATTCTCGAATGTTTTGACTGCCGATTGTTTGGGAAGCTCTTGCCTTTCAGTGGTGAAGTTGATTTTTTTTACGATTCATTAAGACTTTGACAAGTTGTAACAGATGGCCAAAAAATTCCTTTAAAATAGAAAATCAATTTTGGACATCCACCAACCTTCCTTGTGCATTGGGGTCGTTTTTGACCAATAAATATCTTAAAAAAGCTTTACCCATTCAACTAGGGATTTGAATTTTTCTAACTTTTGAAAAAGAACATATTTTGAGCAGTTGCAGTTTTCAGCGACCTTTAAAAGTGACGCTAACAGAGGATTTGGCCGCATCTGGATACTCTAGAACCGGTTGCGGTTGGGCCCAAAAAAGGACAATTTTGAAACCTCAAGTAGTTGTACCATTCGACGGCTCAAAATTCATGATTTTGAATACTGATATCGAAACAAATTATTTCATAGACCAACCAGGAGAATAGTTCTCATCTGTATCCCTGAAACCGATTCCAGTAGGGTGCAAAGAGAAAAAATTTGAAACCCCAAGTATTTGTACCGTTCGACGGTTCAAAATTCATGGTTTTGAATACTGATATCCAAAACATCATACGATAGACCAACTAGGACACTTGACCACATCCTGATACTCTGGAACCGATTCCGGCAGGGCCCAAAGAGTAACATTTTGGAACCTCAAATTTGTGTACCGTTCGGCGGCTCAAAAATCATGATTTTGTATACAAATTACTTTTTATACTAATACCACAGAAGTAATACCACATATCGATGGCTCTTAAATTATTTTTTTTTTATTATTTTAAAGGTTTATTTTAAGTCGTCGAACGGTATAAATTCTTGGGATTTCAAAGTTGTCCTCTTTGGACCCTACCGGAACTGGTTTCAGAGTATCCGGATGATTACACACACGCATTAAAACAGTAAAAACAATGTTTAAAGCTACCCAAAGATAAGTATTGAAAACTTTCGCATTATTTTATGGGACATACTGTTTGCGTAACTTTTTTCTAATGCACTAAGAAGGTTAAAAATCCAACTTGGTCAGGTTGAAAAAATTAAAAATCGTCAAACTCGGTTGAATCTACCATGTGTACTTTTCTCAAACGATACCGTGACTGGAACCTTGAAACGAACGAATGTAGTGGAACTAATGATTGGGAACTGCATTGGAAGTTTTTTTTTTATTTTTTTTTTAACTCTTTATTTATTCCAAATTTTACATTATTTTACATTCATATATTAACCTAGGTGATCCTGCTAAGTAATTAACATTTCAACCTTATATGCTATCATTTATATCTAATTGTGTTAATATTATTTTTTACCTTGTCTATTCAGTATTTTTAACAGGGTTCCTTTTGCCTGCGTGTGAGAATAATTATTGATTTCTTAAAACTAGTTCTTATCTATAGAGAGAATTGATCATTGCAATTGAAGACTGCAATGATTTTTGTCTAAAATTATGAATTATTTTGTTGGACATTTCTTCTAGAGTCTCAACGTTTGAAATTCTATGTAATTCAATAGTACTGAACCAGGGTGGCAGCTTCAAAATCATTTTCAGAACTTTGTTCTGAATCCTTTGAAGTGCTTTTTTCCTAGTAGCACAACAACTAGACCATATTGGCACAGCATAAAGCATGGCCGGTCTAAAGATTTGTTTGAATATTAGAAGTTTGTTCTTCAAACAAAGTTTGGATTTTCTGTTTATAAGAGGATATAAACATTTTATATATTTATTACATTTGGCTTGAATGCCCTCAATGTGATCTTTAAAAGTTAATTTTTGATCAAGTATCAGTCCAAGATATTTTACTTGATTTGACCAAGAAATTGGAACTCCGTTCATAGTGACCATATGACTATTACTTGGTTTCAAAAATGCAGCTCTAGGCTTGTGTGGGAATATTATAAGTTGAGTTTTGGAAGCATTAGGAGAAATCTTCCATTTTTGAAAATAATCTGTAAAAATGTCCAAGCTTTTTTGTAGCCTCCTGGATATAACACGAAGACTTTTTCCTTTAGCGGAAATGCCTGTGTCATCAGCAAAGCAAGATTTTTGACAGCCCTGAGGTAAATCAGGGAGATCTGAAGTGAAAATGTTATAAAGTATTGGCCCAAGAATGCTACCTTGAGGAACACCAGCTCTGACAGGCAATTGATCAGATTTAGAGTTCTGATAATTTACTTGCAAAGTTCTATCAGTTAAGTAGTTTTGAACTAATTTCATGATATAAAGCGGAAAATTGAACTTTTTCAGTTTCGCAATCAAACCTTCATGCCAAACACTGTCGAATGCTTTTTCTATGTCTAGAAGAGCAACTCCAGTGGAGCAGCCTTCAGCTTTGTTTGAACGAATTAAATTTGTAACTCTCAAAAGTTGATGCGTAGTTGAATGCCCATGGCGAAATCCAAACTGTTCATCAGCAAAAATTGAGTTTGTATTGATGTGAAGCATCATTCTATTCAAAATTATTTTTCCAAAAAGCTTACTTACTTGAAGTAGCTAGAAGCTTCAGCCGGATTTTAAAAATCAGTGGGGTTGTGTATAACTCACGACCGGTTGACGTAGACTACGTTAAATCGTTTGATTAGTTTCGTTGGTTTCGTAGTGGAACATTAAAACGCAGGTACTGTTCTAAGGGTTGTCATAAGTAAGTGAGTAAGTACACACTTAGAAAATTTTACAGTATTCGGTAATTTTTAACCGAACTTTCAACAGCTTCCGGATTTCGGTGAAATTTTACAGTATTCCGGTAAAAAAATTACCGGAACTTTTCAAATTTTACCGAAATCCGTTAAATCGGATTACCCAACGTTCAGCTGTTGAAAGTTCGGTAAAGAATTACCGAATACTATAAAATTTTCTAAGTGTGTATGTTAGAACATTCTATGATTCGCTTCTTAGAAATTATTTGGCGGCCCTGGAAATGGCCGTTTGGTTTGAATGTTGGTATGATGAAAGGGCAACGGTTGTGCTGGCTGTAGTGATGGTGTTGATATGATCGACCAGCTGGAGACCATTATCTTTATCGCGTTATGGATTGTTCAGGGTCTGTTTGGAAATTCAATGTCAATAATTAATGATATTTTTGTTAGTTGGCAGTCGCGAAAAACTTCAACTGATTGAAGCAAACATTTCGAGAATCTATGGAGAAATGTTTGTTTCAGTTATTTTCAAATTTTCATTTCACCCCTACCCTAGTCGTAAGGCGTAATCTGATCAAAATAGTGTGGGTGTGGTTCTAATAGATCGTTAGATCAGCTGTATATTCGAAAATTATATTGTACACTCTTTAAAAAGGATAAATGGTGATACGGCTTCGAGTTGAAGGCCCTTCTCCAGCGTCTCAACCAGTTAGTTGGAAACGCATTACCTCTGGCTGCTTTCAGTTTTACCCGATAAACACGTGCCCACTCGGCATCGGTACATAGTCGTTTCGGATGATGTATAAATAATTAATCTTATAAATATAAAATAAACACATACATCCTGGTCATAAACCCGTTCTTGCCCTGCCAGACAGCTATGGAAATCAGGTACACAAGCACACTTTCACGTGCTACAAACGAGGTGAGCAAAGTTGCCGTTTCAACATCCCTTACTGGCCCATGGATCAGACAAGAGTTTTGTTGCCACTCCCGGCTGATGATGGTCGACGCGGTCAGCTGAAGAAACGCGCCACAGAGATTCACGCTGCTTTGGAAAACAAAGTTTTCGATACGCTGGATCAATTTCTCGAAAACTGCTGCTGCACATACGACTACTACCTCGATATCGTTCGCGCATCCATAAGCCGACCTACCGTTCTGGTCAAACGGTCAATGACGGAATTGTGGACTAACACGTTCAATCCGTGGATTGCTAATGTTCTCCGTTCGAACATGGATCTGCAGTTCATCCTCGAGGAGTTTTCTTGTGCAGCGTACGTCGTCGAGTACGTTAACAAAACTAATCGGGGCATTAGCAGTCTACATCGCGATCTCGTGAAGCTGCAGGAAGAGTTCCCGGATCAGGACTACCAGTCACTGCTGAAGAAAGTGAGCATCAAGATGCTCAATTCAGTAGAAATGTCTGCTCAGGAGGCTGCCTGGTACCTTCTTCGCCAGCCAATGTCTGAAGCCAGCAGAAAGGTCGAGTTCATTCCCACTTTGTGGCCACACGAGAGAACGAAGACGAGAAAGCGTGTGCAGCAGATGGATGTAGAAGGTGTTTCGGATGATTCCACCGATATCTGGACATCCAATATAATCCAGAAGTACGAAGCACGCGAAGGGCTAGAGGATGTATGTCTTGCAGATTTTGCAGCGTGTTACGCGAAAGTACAGAAAACGTCGAACACGTACAGTCGTCGTAACACTGCGCACGTATTGCGTTGGCGGTCGTACTCAATGAACGAGCTCATCGACTACAAGCGCGAGATGGTGCTGCTGTTTCTTCCGTTTCGTAGCGAGATGTGCGACATACTTGATTGCCAGAAGTTCCTGCAGTTGTACGATCAGTATGAAAGCGTACTTCTACAGAAGCGGAAAGAATACGATTGCGAGTTCAACCTCGAGCAAACAGTCGATGAGTATCTGCGCATGTTTGGTACAAATGCAGACCAAGAAAAGGATACGGCTGTCGAAATGCACGACGAATGTGGTCCTCAAAAGGACAGATTATTTATTAGTGGGTTGCGCCAACCAGCTGGGTAAAATTTTCCCGACGGCTCGCCCTCCATGGAGGCGTTTTTGCAGTTGCGGCGAACGAATCGGCACCATGATATTAGGCGCACAAACCAAACGAAATAAAAGTTTAATTCTTGTATAAACAACTCTTTTAATTAAATTGGTTGTCCTCAAAAGGACAGATTATCAATTTATGGATTGCGCCAACCAGCTGGGTAAAATTTTTACCGACGGCTCGCCCTCCATCGAGCACCGAACTAAATTTAAGATTAGTTCTTTAATAAACAACTCTTTTATTTTAATTTATTGTCCTCAAAAGGACAGATTATTTCCACCTACTGCTGCTCGCCCCCAAGGACGCTTTCCCCCAAACAGCAGCGTTTTCGAAGTCGCGGCGAAACAATCGCCACGATGAGGTAAGATGGCGGCTTGCACAAACCGACGCGATTGTGCGCCCCCATAATCCGCCATTTTACCTCATCGCGACGATCGCTGTTTGGGAGAGCCTTGGTACTTACCACCACCAGCCTGCTACGCGACCACCAGCTGCCTCTGCGACCAGCTCCGCTGCCGGACGAATGAAGCAGCTGCGACCAGCTGCCTGCGACCAGCTGCCTGCGACCAGCGACCAGCTCCAGCACAGCTTCAATGCTGCCAAACGAATGAGGCAAATTTTTCCTAAGTGTGCGTTTTATACCGTTCTCAGCTGCATGCGAGACGTACATGGAGAGACGAATGACATGATTGGTTAAAGTCCCTCTCTAATACAAAGAAGAAGAAGATGATGCAAGACGTTCCTTGCTTCGATTTGAAAACTGTGATAGGAAATTTGGTAAATTTACTCTGCAAAATGACATTATAAGACATCACCTTATATTTGCGTTATTTTCAATAGTTTACTATTGTTTGAGAATAATGTTTGACAATTGAATTGGAGCGCGGTAAAATTTCCGACCGATTGAGGAAGAAATCATGTAAATCTATCGTGGATTATTTGAGTTATTCGCGTACAAAACGTACGGTTTTTCGTGACGGTCGCAATATTTTAGATTTTCATTTGACACCCTACCCTTGCCGTAAGACGTAGTCTACGTCAAAATTTTTTTGGAGGCGAAGCCTTTTTTGTCTGCCCCCCAATAATTTATATATTATATATAAACAATTAATATATTGATAAGAGAGGGCCCGCTCTTTTTCCCCCCCCCCCCAAAAAGCCCCCCATTCTATTTTACAACAAAGAAAAAAAAAAATATTTTTTTTTAAAATTTTTGTCCTTTTAAAAAAAAAAAAAGATATTTTTTTTTTAAAAAAAAAAATTTTACAGGGTGTGGGGGGATTTCCCTCTGTTTTTTTTGAACATCTGTAACTTTGCATGGTTTAATCACAGACATGTTTGCACATTTTTCTTTTAGAGTGTATCAAATGTCAATACAGCTTGCAAGTTTGATAAGTCTGTTTATGTAACATTTTAGACCGTGTACTAGTTTATAGAAATTAAAAACACTCGGAATGCTCAAAAAACTTTTCTCGCACCATCAAACGCTACAAAGAAGCCGGTTCTTGGAAAATTCCTCCCTGACCTGGCCGTAAACGCACTATCAGGTGTCTAGAAGCCATCAAATGATCGAATTCTGCGGAACCCTAGTAAGTCTGGACGAATGATGGCTAAAGAACTACAAATGTCACAGTCAATGATCAGGAATATTTTTAAAAACGGCCTTAGACTGAATCCGTACAAAAAAAAAAACACAACGGGCTCTACTGAAAAGCAGAAGATTGCAAGAGTCGAAAGATTTCGTAAGCTGCTCAAGCGACATGGTGATTGTGAAATTCTGCTTTTGAACGTAGCAATGTTCCTGCTACAGGATCACCACAACCAGTAAAATTATCAGGTGTATGCATCACATCTTTCTGATATTCCTCGTGATAAACTAGCTGTTCAAAGGTTTCAGAATGTTTCAAGGGTGATGGTTTGGGGATGTTTCTCCTAAAAATTTAAGGTTCCATTGCTTTTCATTGAACCTGGGGTTTACAGTAAATATTACATCGATTGTGTTTTGAAGAACCAAATCTTTCTCTTCATTAGGAAACACTACAAGAATGCACCATACTGCTTCCAGCAAGACTCTGCACTGTCCCACCAGGCGAAAACTACACAGGCTCGATGTGAGGACAATTTTCCAGATTTTATTTCGTCGAAAAAATGACCTGCCTATTCACCTGATTTGAATCCTCTCGGTTTCTACATGCTACATGCTCGGCAAACTCAGGAATACCAAAGGACTAACCGTGGAAACTTTTAAGAAACGTTTGGTTAAAATATGGAATGACATTCTTCAAGATATCGTGCGTGCCAGCTGTGGCGCCTTCTAATAACGCATGTGGCTGACAATTAAGTAAAAAGGAGAAAGATTTGAACTGAACTAAACTAAGACAAATTTTAAAGATGAACCAAACAGGAATTACATTGAAAATAAAAATTCATTCCAAATTCTCATTTTTATGACCATATACTTCACTGACAGGAACTTTCACTCACCCTGTATAGTTGTTTGAGCGATGAGGCGAAAAATGATGCAGATTCGAGCAGTAATTTCATTTTGTTTTTTTGAATAAATACTCGAATGCTCTTGATGGATCGTCATTTAAAATATTATAATTGAATGTTTTTGTGCTTCATGAAAATTGGAAGTAGAAACTGGTATGAGATGGGTACTTCAATATTATGTATATGTGCATAATTTTCTCGATTTCTCATGTACAATTTTTTTTAACCAGTTTGACGCTGAACTGTTGCGGATAAAAAGACTGTTAAAGATATTTTCTAATCAATGGAAATGGTCGTCTAGTATCTAAACGGCCTAAGAGAGTGATATCTGTATTTCATTATACCTGAAGGGGGAATGGCTATCGATTAGCGAAATTGCTTTTATCGTATAATGGGAGACCCTTTGTTGCTATAAGGCTGCGTATCTTATTAATGAGACATTATGGCATCGGCTATAGATTCATCATCCAAATTGTATAATGCACTTTCTTTGATGAAAAACTGAACATTGGGTAGCCATTTGGTCATTCCTGTTGCAAATTAGAAGAACTTACTGGTAAAATACACCTTTACTCTGTTCAATATAGAATCTGACCCCCCCCAGTTCCACCTTTCACCCCCCCCCCCCCCCCCCCGGCACCCCCTCTCTACCTTTCTTTTATTTCCCTCTCCCCCCCATTAAAAATTTTTCCCCACCACCCCCCCCCCATTTCTACACCCCTTTTTTTTTTTTTTCAACCTCACCACTTTGATCCCCATTTTTACTATTGGTTTAGATTAAATATTGAATGAAGATTGAGCTCAAAACAAATATTAACAAGAATTTAGTGTATCCTTCATCAAAACCAACCCTGCTGCCAATCCAACCGTCTCATATAACATCCCAGTGATTTCTCGTCAATATATTGTTACTCTTTCTTTACTTGACCTGCATTTGTACGGGATAGCTGTGGGTGGGGTCGATAGAGAGGGGTGGTATTGCCGTTTTTGAAGTTTAGCATCACCTGTTTTTAAACATTGAGGATGTATTTTATTCCAAGGAGAACGACAGCTTCTAACCACGAGCTGTTTCAGTTTTGCTTCAGTGGTACCTCTAGTAAATCACGTTACTCAATGTATCTCACTGTAATTTGCTGCGTAAAGAATGTACTCGAAAAAAGCAAAACACTCTCATTTGTGCATAACTTTTTATTGCATGGGTAAAAATTGATGAAATTTTGAGTTGAACTAGTTAAGAGTGTAATGTTAGCATGTAAAAAATCTCGTTACAATCTGTCCAGTGGTTAGGGGCCGCCCATGTACCACGTGGCCAGTTTGGGAGAGGGGAGGGGGTTGGCAAGTGTCCACGATCCATGCATTCTATTGAAAAATTATATGATTGATTGTCCACGCAGGGGAGCGGGGTGTCAGAAATTGGTCAAAAATCCGGGCCAGTTCCACAGGTGTATCGCAAAACAGTTGAGAATCGACAGTGTCCGATTCCCTGTGATAAAATCGTTAAAGGAGACCCAGACACGACCCAGCTAGCAGCGGGAGAAAAACGAACAGCGAAAAGCGAGACCAACCCCAGACCAACCAGAAAATGAAGCAAGCCGGACCTCATGTCTTCAAGGTAAAGAAGGCGCCTAACTGAACTGATGAACAAAATACGGTTTCCAAATTCCGCGATAGGAAGCTGTACCGCGAGTGGTGCAGCCGAAATGCATCGTAATGGACGACGAGACGTACATTGAAGAGGACGCCAAGCAGATCCCCGGCCTGTTTCGTCCCACCTGGATGTTCCGGAGAAGTTCCCGGTATAATATTTAAAGAAGAATGCCTCCAGAAGCACCTGCTGCCTTTCCTCCGGATCCACTAAAGTAACACTCTGGCCGGACCTGGCATCGTACCATAACGCAAAACCGGCAATGGAGTGGTACGAAGCCAACGATGTTGTTTTTGTGCCGAACGAGGTAAATCCGCCAAACTCGCTAGAACTTCGCCCAAAAGAAAAATTCTGGGCGTTTATGGAGCGCAAACTCCGTAAAACAGGGAAGGTCTTCAAAACGACAAGGATTCGAAGTAAGTGTGTAAAAAGGAGGTGCAAGTGTTGCACAGGATTTAATGGGTTGCGTTAAGTCCAAGGTGCGGGCATTTAGCTTAGGAGAGGAGGTTGAATAAATCAACAAAATAAATATGTGCTTATTTATTCCCTGAGGGTTTCAAAAATATCCGACTTAAAATGAATTTTTAGAAACCATTTTTGTCTGTTGCATTTTTTTCGAGTGCATTCTTTATAATCAAATTTTGAAAACTTATGTGTTTGCTTTCGTTGCCCTTACATTTCGTTCGAAAGTTAGACTATGCTAAAATGATTAACAAGTTCCGGATGTTACAATCTTTGAGCTTTCAATAAATTGCAAAACAAAATATCCGGAATAATCCTGCAGTCTGCAGATCAGAACGAAAATCATGATATTGGTCTTATTCCGATAACTATGGCAGAAGTAAATCATCATCGATGATTGAAGGATTTTGAATGATTTATTCTTGTAGAAGGTGGCGTCAGTTGAAACTTTAAATGACTGCCAACGTTGCTGATGTTACGGGGTTTAAACTGACGAAGGTAAATTCAAATTCAAAAATCAGCTTTAGGCGTTGTCCAATAAATTCAACTGGTATTCGAAAAATTTGATTGCAGTTAATCCATGGCAAAATTGCCACTCAACGAATTTCCTATATAAACTTTTTATTTTAGAATGCAGCAACAGAATTTTCCATTCAAGAACAAAATCATATTGTTCGCAACCATTTTATCTCTTTTCCTTGTAGATAGGGTATGTGTCCCATAACTCCGCCTAATATGCTGAGTTTTTTTTTCATATTTTTATTGTTACTCATTAAAAAATTAAGCTACAAACGACGTTCAACTGGTTACACGCCAGCTGAGAAATAGCCTTCTGGAGAAATTTCATGAATTTTGGTACCCATATTGCCAGAGTTTCCTTCCAAATATGTTCATAAACACTCTAGCCCCACGGGAACCTTTTACAGAATGGCCATTCCAGGGACAAGTTGGCATATGGTTCACAATGAAATAAAAATAGTTTGTAGGAGTTATTCCAAAGATTGTGACATCCATTCTCGGAAATTCGATTGATATTCCCAAATAGGATATTTCTAGAAGTGACAGAACCGATTCCCTGAACCAGATGAATCCCAATGGATATTTCTAATATTGAAGCAAAATAGTTTTTGAATCTAACGGTGCCAAAAGCATTAAAATCGGTCAATAATTGCACGAGTTACAATCATTTTAATTTGGTGGGTACCCGGGTACCCTGGCGAACACATAACGGTTAAGCAATAGCGTGATAAATGTCTAATTTTCAATGGTAATTACAATGTAACAGATGAGCCATCACCTACAATGACATCACTGATTTGTCCATCTTTCATTGTTTGCCTGTCCAACCAGATAAATTCCTTGCTAATAAATTCCTCATGATGAAAACCACAAGGCAAAAACAACATCAGCAGATATGCAAACCACAAACTCTCTCACACACTCGGAAGCCAATCTGTCACACATGGTTTGAGCATGGTCATGCACGATAAAAACAGCTTTCCCTTTGCATACATTTTCACCATTCATCAAGCGGTGCTTTCCCGATTGTTTTTCTTTTTTTTTGCGGCTGTACAAATGTCGATATCGGAATTCTCGCAAATTTAGTTGTGACAGACAGACTAAGAACCGGCTCTGGAGAATTTATTTTGTATGCGTTCCTCAAACCAGCAGTAGCCATCCTCATAGTCGAGACAGTGCCTCAACAATAGTCGCATGATGAGAGTCCTAGATTTGATTTTAGAACAGTGCAGCTCGTTTCAGTTGACAACACCCAATTTCATTTCGAGATGTGCCGGTGACATTCGAACTGACCGCACAAGAGTGTTGTGAATAGAGAGACACTCATAAGAAAACTGAGATTGTTTTGAGAAAAAAATAAATAATAAAAATAACTCCGCAAACACGTTAGGTTAAGTATTAAAATTGCTTTTCAATAAAAATCGTACAACCGCATTTTAAGTACTTTCATTTCTTCAGAGATTGTTTTATAGGTTACTACCTGATTTAGTTTGAGTGTCGAAAAACATTCCCTCTTTTAAAAAAAAAAAATGATTTGATAAATAATTACAAATCTTCCAAATCTAGAAAATGTGTTCATCCAAACTGGTAAATTCGAACTTGAAAATTCGAGAGCATGTTTCAAATACATTATTTTATTAATACGTTGTATATAAATTAGAATTTTCATATGCAACTTTTTGAATTTTCAAAATTACTGTTCAGCGTTGTCAATCAATGAACTTTCGTAAATAACATTCATTTTTGAAACTGAAATCCACCCGTGCATCAACATCAACTGCACCCATGCACCAATAGCAGAAGCAACTGATGCAATGCACTTGTTTTACCAATGCTCTTGTGTCATGAGGATAGCATACCAGCGTTGTATCATGCAATGATGTGCGACAAGGAAAAATCTTCATTCAAGGTAGATGGAGAAGATACCCTGTTGATAAACAAACTGGTTTCCTATTGAGAACCATGTCATTGTGTGTGTGAACGTTTTACAAACGGTTTGCTGTAAGAAAAGAATTGTATTGAAAATGGTGTCAAAAGAACAACAAGTGCGTGAAAAAAATTTGCACAAAAGTGTGGAAAATCCGTCTATGTCGCATCATAACATAGCAAAATTACTCGGAGTCACTCGTTCAACAGTAAGTAGCATTTTGAAACGCTTCCGGGATCGCTGAACTCTCGATCGGAAACGAGGATCTGGCGGCAAGGGGAACGAAAACTTCAAATCCCAGCGCAATGCAGTACTTCGGCTGATTAAGCAATACCCGAACCTTTCCATTCGAGATGTGACTCAAAACAGGTCAAAACATCGTATTCTTTCGTTCAAAAAGTGAAGAAAGCGGCAGGATATAGGTCGTTCAAGGTAACCCCAAATAGGAACGAGAAGCAGGAAACCAGTTCGAAAACAAGAGCGCGTAAGCTGTACGACAAATTGCTGACAAAATTTGACTGCGTGGTAGTCGATGATGAAACAAATGTCAGGCAGACTTCAAGCAGCTGCCTGGTCTTGAGTTTCATACCGCATTACAACGTGGCAAGATTGACGATCATTTCAAGGCCATAAGTTTTCGAAGTTCTCTAAAAAGTACATGGTTTGGCAGGCTATTTGTAGTTGTGGTTTGAAGAGCAAAGTCTTCATAACTACAGGTACGATTAACCAACAAGTTTACTTCAATGAGTGTCACTACTCGCTACAGCTACAATTCACTTATTGCTTGCTCCCAACTTAGCATTCTAAATGCCCTTCCACACTTATTAATTGAGAGTTTTCAATGTCAGGTACCATTTTTGCATTAGTAGGATTCTGTGGCAAGTACAATCATGCACAGGGAGTCGAGAAATTTTCGTTAACGAAAAATTCCTAGACCAGACCGGGAATCGAGCCCAGCCACTTCCAGCATGGTGTTGCTTTGTAGCTGTGTCTTTACCGACTGAGACCAACACCCTATATACATATTAAAAAAAACATAGCTTTCTCGCCAAGGAAAGCCTCCCGCACAATCCCATTCTACTTCCAACTCCAGATGTCTATGAAGGTAGCATGAATTCTCAGCATCTACTTAAGTAGACATCTAATTAACACTTCACTCCCATCCCTTACTGATCATAAGGACCTGGCCAGGTGTTGTGCAAAGAGATCTATGGATGAAGAGCCGGTCACATCCAAGACAGCTCTTCTGGCGCTTCCTTCGTCTCTACAACAGCCAACCCAGGACACTGTATGGTCGGAAAATGCTATGCTATGCTAATATATTCAATCATAAAAACATGTTCGAATCGCTTTCCTTGCCGCCCACCTTTGCGAGCGAGTCCGCTTTCTCATTGCCTGGGATTGAGCAATGTGAAGGGACCCATACAAAGGTGATCAAATATGATCTTTCGACCAACACACTCATCTGTTCCCTTAGTTTTGAAAGGAAATAAGATGAGTGTTTACTAGGTTTCATCGACCGAAGAGCCTCAATCGAACTGAGGCTGGTTGAGAAGATGATGTAATGGTCTGCGGGCATGTTGGAAATCATCCCCAGTACGAAGTTGATTGCTGCCAGCTCAGCAAAATAAACAGAACAAGGTTCCTGAAGTTTGTGGAAGGCGCTAGAGTTTTCATTGAAGACACCGAAGCCACTTTTTTTCAGAATTGGTTGGTACTGAGCGTTGGTACTTTTCAGTAAAAATACGCGGAATTATTATAGAACGAAGTTGTTCAGGAATCCCATGAGATGCTTGTTTCATGGAAAGATCATAATGAATTGAGGAACTGATATAGGTGAAGTGAACGCAGTCTGGAGTATAGCACGGAAGACACATATCCGACGAAATGTAGTGGTAGTAAATTCTCATAAATCGAGATTGTGTGTTCAGCCCTAACATTTATTCAAAATTTTCTATTACAAATGCATTTTTCACTCCACATTTGATTAATATTCTGAGCAAGAGTTCCCAGAACCGATTCTGGAGAGGTTTTACCTACTCCTGCCAGAACTTCAAGACTCATGTTATGCGTTGAGTGCATACAGCCAAGAGCAATACGCAGACAACGATATTGAATTCGTTCCAATTTTAGAAGGTGACTTTTTCTTGCCTAGAGATAGGAAAAAGAGCCATACTCTAGAACAGAGAGAATAGTTGTTTTATAAAGGGTTATGAGGTCTCTCGGATAAGCACCTCACCATGTGCAACAAATTGAACGAAGAAAGTTGATCCTTTTTTTTGGCATTTTTGCTTCAAATACGTAATGTGGGCATTCCAAGTGCACTTTGAATCAAACCAGACGAAGGTAATGGAAAAATAATGATTGGATAATGTTTCTGCCCAAAAGATTAAGCTGCAATTGGGCTGGGTACCACTTTCGAGTAAACACTACCAGTTCAGTTTCCTGCGGTGAGAACTCGATCCCTAGATTCCTAGCCCAAGAAGATTGGTTATCTAGGGAATTTTGTAATGGTCCTTTCAAGTTGACGGCATGTGAGCCTCTTAAGGAAACCACACTATTGACAGCAAGTTGTCTTAGCGTGCATTGTTCTGCCAAACAATTGTCAATATCGGAGGCTGAAGCATGAGCCTTAGGGCAGACCCATGTCACTAGATCTGGAAGTTGTCAGTTGCCCTAGTGAAAAGTTTCATTTGCTTTTCTGACAACAAATTGCACGAAAAATTATTTAAAATTCTTGGAATTCCACATCTCTGCAGATTTTCCTGACAGGATTTCAATGAAAACTGAATCAAAAGCCCCCTTAATGTCCAGGAATACTGAAGCCAATTACTCCTTATGCACAAGGGCCAGTTGAATATCTGAGAAAAGCAGTGCTTGACAATAATTTGTTCCTTTGCTCTTACGGAACCCAAACTGTGTATTTGATAGCAAGTTATTCGATTCGACCCAATGATCGAGCCTTCGAAGCATCATTTTCTCCAACAATTTCCTAATGCACGAAAGCATAGGAATCGGACGGTATGAATTACGATTTGACGCTGGTTTACCGGGCTTTTGAATAGCTATCACTTTGACTTGTCTCCACTCTGGCGGTACAATGTTGTTTCGAAGTAAGGAATTAAATAGGTCCAACAAGCGTCTTTTTGCGATACCTGGGAGATTTTTCAGAAGATTGAATTTTATAATGTCGCATCCGGGGGAGGAGTAATTTGATGAAAGAAGAGCCATAGAAAATTCCAGCATTGTGAATGGTCTGTCCAGAGAGCCACCGTTTGGAGACGTTTCTCGAAAAATATGTTTTGCTGGAACAGAATCCGGACAGACCTTTTTCGTGAAATCGAATATCCATCGGTGGGAGTATTCATCACTCTCATTAGTAGATGAGCGGTTACGCATGTTGCGAGCCACCCTTCACAAGGTGGTCATTGAGGTTTCTCGTGAGAGTCCCTCGACAAAATTTCGCCAATAAACGCGTTTTTTTGCTTTGACAAGTTGGCTTAGCTGTGTTTCAAGCTTTGAATAATCCTCGAGGTAAATGGAAGTCATGTGTCTACGAACAGCTTTGAAAGCGTCAGACTATTGTACATACAATTTTGTGCATTCATCGTACCAGCCAGGTGTGGCTGGTCTCCTTTTGAAGGGCGCACTTGGAACTTTTCTTCGATATTCTTCTAACGGAATCGATATTCTTCTAACGGTACCGATTGTTACCGCCGTTGTATATTTTTGCCAATCGATGTTCCTTGTGAGGTCGAACGGAACTCGAGATGGTTCTGTAGGTTGAGGGCCACACTTAATTGAAATGATGATCGGTAAGTGATCGCTACCATAGGGATCATTAAGGACGTTCCACAGACAGTCTAATGAAAGCGATCTTGAACAGAAAGATAGGTGGAGTCTGCTTTTTTTAGCAGGAGGTTTAGGTATGCGTGTCACTTCACCAGTGTTCAAAATTGAAAAATTGAAATCGTCACATAAATCGTAAAAGATAGCCGCCCTTTTGTCATCATATAAGTCTCCCCACCCAGTAACATGGGAATTCATGTCACCCAGAATCAATACAGGAGACGGTAAAATAGAAACTAAATTCCAGACATACTATAATTGTTATATCTGTATTCTCCGTTAGTGGAGTAACGATTATGATGTAGAAGGAGATGTCCGCTCATCACCATGAGGCACCAAGAGTGGACAGTAATGTTTGCTAGAATGAAAGATATGAAGAGAAAGCGTTGAGAGTATTGAAAATTTAGCGAAAGGGCATGGGTAAAGTAGTACTCGAACCAAGGACGTTATCATTGCCTAACATCCCACTGCGGGGTAAGTCAAGGCACGGATGAATCCGCCACCTCATCAGGCAATAGTAACGTGATGGATCGCGCTCATGTACCACTGATAGCTTGTGATAGTTTCTAGCGGTAGTTTGTACACACTTCGTTTTGTTGCATACATGGGAAAGGAGCTCTCTGGACCCTCTTAACTCACATGGATATGCAGACATTTTTAGCCATGAATATTAGAGGTGACAGCTCTATTGTAAATCCAATGACCCATTTCTAGAATGCCTCTTCATACACGTACCTTCTGAAGTTTTTTTCATATACAATAAGCCCCGCATGAACACTACCTTTATCAATTGGATACATTAAGAGCTATTTTCAGAATTAAAACAAAGAAAACATTTCTTTTTTAATTCTGACACGTTTTTAGAGTTATTATTGCTATCATAATAATAAGAAAAAATAAATAAAAAATCTCACCGATATTTTGTGAAAATGCAATTCAAGGTTTGCGTCTAAAGTACCAATAATATCATTAAACGTGCTTGTAATTGCGATGACCAAAACAATTGCGTTCTATCATGACGAAAAAATCAATGAAATTTTGAAAAAAATCTCAATCATCGTTGCTCCACCCGATGCGATTATCAGATGTATTTCGGCAAACATCGAATGAAATTTTTGAGAATGACATTTTTCAGTTCTGGGAATAACCAACTTAATTATCTATACTATAAATAAAGCGTTACTGCTACAGATGAAGTATTTTTTATTAACGTACATTACAATCAATTGTGGAGTAAAATTGTTGAGATTTTGCTACAATTTCAACCATTTATGCGCATTAAAACTTGGCCTACTGATTTTATATTGACAAGAATACATGGAAAAACGCATGGAGAACCCACATAATGACATATCAAAGTAATTTAAAAACGGAACTCAACTGTGCCCACTTCTATCTTTTTTGCAGCGAATGCCTTTTGTGAGCCTTCATTGATAAACAAATAAATCATGAAGTGAACATTTAATCTCTAAAGACAGCAAAAACTAGAATTAATCGAATTTGCTATTCTCTACCACCGTCCTCGGCAAAAACTTTTTGATTCAACTTCTACCCTTTGCCAACTTTGCTTTCCACGTTGAGAGGATTTTACACAAAAGCAATGCATAATCATTATAAAATAGCTTTCCATTCGGTGAGTCAGTGTCGAGCTTAAACTTTTCCCGTTAACACTATGAGTAGTATAATGTATTCCCGCCAGGTAAAACTATTAAGACAAACATTAATTACTTTTATCTTCTTCTTCCGCGTACGGTAAATGAACATAAATATTCAGGAAATAAATGGTGCTGGCCAACAGTCTTCCGTTTTATGGTTACTGATCGTGGTTTCAAAAAGTTTTCATGATCTGAATTAAGAAATCTTCAATACAAATGGTTGATTCCTATGGGCTTACACACAGTGAGGCTGGGAAGTAGCACGACAAAGCAGTTTCTGATGTATGAATGAGTCACGCAAAGAGATGATAGGAGGATAGTTCGGGAGGGAAAAAGTTGAGTATTACGTGACTTTCCTTATTTGACTGTAGCAAAAACCAAGAAAGGTTTCCAAGGTGGTGAAACAAAAACGGTTGTTCGACTAATGTTTACATCCATTTGGGAACGAATTAATGAAGTGAGATGAGCTTGTGTAAGTATATACACATATGTGTAGCATTAAGAATGGATAACTTCTATCCTAAATGATGTTCTTATGGGCCCAACATTCACTCGAATCTAGTTAATAACCACGTTAGGATGATACTCGATTGTCTCCTTTGTGGTGAGAATGTAAGTCAATATAGAGCATGTATACTGGGAGATAAGGTGTCAAATTTTTTTCATCCATCAGTTTTAGTAGAAACAGAAATGATCCGATTCTGTCTCTTTTGAAAACATTTTCCGTGTTCACGGTAACTGTGTGCTCTTTATAAGATTAAAGTTTCAAAGCCTACTCCAAATAGTCATCTTGACGATGAACGAAAAAGCATTGTTTAAACGGTTACCTGAAATTAAGGTTATTCGCAATGTGTGTACTCTGCTTGTAATGTGTGTTTTCTACTTACATCTCTGATCCTGATTTTCAAGATACATTGATTTTTCGTTGTTGGAAAATTTCATAGATAACACTGAATGATAAACTGCTTCAAAACATTAATTTTATTTTTAAAATAACGATTTCACCTTATAAAGCCGGTCCACGTTAAACTTCGGACTCTCTTCTCTCAGTGTAGATTTTGAATTATTTCACGGATCGCTGAAACGTTTCACTTATGTGACAGCTGAAACTCTTCTCTTAATTTCGTGGTACAGCATGTTTACATTCTTGTTACAATCAGTAAAATGGAAGTGCGCAAACGCGTTTTGTACGAACCGCAGCAAAATTCGAATTTATCGGTACACGATCTTGCCAAGAATCTAAAACTACTGAGATTACCTTTTTTTTTGTGTTCATTAGACCAGCGCTCAACTGTGAATCGGATGGTTGGATGTGGAACAAATCGAAAAGTATGCTCCCGACAAATGGAAAAGAAGGTGGTAGCCATTATTGAGTAAAATCCCAATCTTTCTGTGCGAAACGTGGCTCGCAAGGTTAGGAAGTCAAAATCATACGTACAAAAAGTGAAGCAGAGGCAAAGACTGAAGGCGTACTAAGTGAAAAAGCTGCCCAACCGTGATGACAAGCAACAGTTTCACTGCAAAAAGTCGTGCTAAGGAGCTTTACACCAATTTTTTGCAAAGATTTTCTTGTATCGTAATGAACGACAAAACATACGTACTCGAAGACTTTAAACAGTTTGTGGGTCTGGATTTTTATACCGCAATGCAACGGAACGCCGCTGCCGAACATTTCCAGACAAAGAAGGTGTCAAATTCCCGAAGGAGTATTTGATTTGGCGCAGGCCATATGTATGATGTAGAAGGAGATGTTCAAGGCCCCAAGAGTGGACAGTAATGTTTGCTAGAATGAAGGATATTAAAAAAAAGTGTTGATAGTTCCGTCAGTGTACGGCAGGTCATTCTCATATCTCTCATTCTAGCAAGCATTACTGTCCACTCGTGGGGCCTCATTGTGATAAGCAAACTTCTCCTACTACATCATAATCGTTACTCCACGTACGGAGAATACAAACATAACAATTATAGTAGGCCAAGTTGTGTTCGAAAATCTAAAAGGTTTGCCTCTACCGGCACTATCAACAAGGATGTGAACGAGAAAGAATGTCTGCAAAAGCGGTTGCTACCGTTTATCAGAAGCCACGACTCTCCAGCTCTGTTTTGGCCTGATTTGGCCTCTTGTCACCATGTGAAATCCGTCCTGGAATGGTATAAGGTACAAGAGGTCAAATACATGCCAAAAACAGCCATTCCACCAAACTGTCCACAACTTCGTTCAATAGAGAAATACTGGGCTCTAGTTAAACGGAAACTCTTCGAAACTAAGAAGAAAGCAAATGGAACCGATGATTTCAAGAGAAAATGGAGAATCGTCACGGCGGGCGTATCTGAGGATACCGTACGGAACCTTTTTGCGGGTGTACCACAGCAAGCTTGAGAATTTCAAAGAGAGAAGGATTAACATCTTAACCAACTGTTTCTAATGTAGATATAACTCTATTATTGTGAAATAAACAATCAGTTTTGTTGAATTGTGTAATATTTTTAGCTGCTATTACTTTGGTGTCCGAAATTTATCGTCGACAGGTTTTATTCTATCCGCGCCCTACGTGTAAACTGTTGTTGGCACTGTTCATTTTTCCATCATGTTTTCGGCTCATCATACATTTGAAGACTGCGTTAACGCAGTGAAACCTCTCTATCTCGGCGAAGCACTAATGATTTCGAAAAACAAAGCCACATTTTAATCTTTGTTTGTAACAGTAAAAAGGACGGCGGGCTTCAACCACGCATCTTCGAAGTCGTAGCACTGCAGGAACATTGCTGAACAGGACAGAAGGTATGGAAAAGCGGGCATCGAGCGGTTACTTTTTAACAAAGCTGTGGCATCGCCAACAAACTGAACACCGGGGCGTAGTGCTGAGCAAAATGCGCCAACGCGTGATTGGATGGTTTCCGATCAATGCGAGAATGTGGCAAGCTGAAGATCAAGGACGGTTTTTTCAACTACAGCATAATCAACGTACACTGTCCACACGAAGGGAGACCCGATGACGGAAAGGAGGCGTTCTACGCGCAGCTAGAGCAAGTATATGATAGCTGCCCGCTGCGAGACGTAAAAGTCGTCATTGGCGACATGAACGCTAAGGTGGCACGGGAGACAATGTACAGACCGATAATTGGGCCGAACGGCCTGCATAGCGCATCGAACGATAACTGCGAACGATGCGTGAAATTGGGGCCTCCCGAGGTTTTGTAGTTCGATGTACCGTCTGTATCTACCTGACCAACGAATAGAGAATTTTATCGACAGTAATTTCTTCTCCGTTATCATCAACGTTCGCTCCTACCGCAGTGCGAATAAAAGGTCGGACCACTACCTTAAGGCTGACGGCTGACTAAAAGTAAATTGGTACGCCTCTCGCGCGCCACTAGCACGCCTCTAGTGTTGGGAATCAAAAATCTTGATAGTTGTTTGTTTACACTTTTATAGAGAACAACTGGTGCAAGTTCTATCAAAGTAGTCGATCGGGCTCAGAAATAACGTCAAATGGAACTCGAAAGAAGAAAAAATATTGTGCACAAACACCTGGAAAATCCGGAGTAGTCCGGTTCCAAGCTGTTAAAGTGTGGATGATGCCAAAAGCAACAGTTTGTCAAGTGCTCAAAACCTTTAAGGAAACTCCGAATGTGGAAAAGAATCAGCAGACCTACGAAAAAACTGGAACCAGGTATCGTCAGCTGCGCAGCAAGGTGTTGAGGTGCGTTAAAGCCAACCCCGGTCTTTCTATCCGAGATGTGGCCAGAAAAATTGCTGCCTCTCAAATAGAATCGCACCCCTCGAGCCAGAGGCTGGTTGTCCCATCAGTAAATATATCGAACCCTTCAACACATGTAATTAGACCAAAAGGTTAACCTTTCTTCCGAAGACAGGCGTCCCGGATAAAAGAGTAATTCCGGAGTTGCATCAGCGCGCACGCTTAGAAGATTGAAAGAAGATTGATGATGTTGTTCAGGATTTATTGCAAAACGATGGAAGGCAATGCATGGAAAAGTAATTTGGTGCATGAGATGGATCAATATTTTTTCAAAGATTTATTCGCGAGCATGAGAATTTTACCCATTTAAGATGGAAGATTTAGATGTGTCGCGTGATGTCACGTTATAGATCGTTCCAAAAAGAAAGGACACACTATCAGTTCGTTAAAAAACATGTGTATTTTTATTTATGTCAACTTTTATTCTTACATATGGTTTCTCAGCATTGTAATCAACAGTTTATGAAAGATCTTTGCCGACTTTTTCCCGTATAAGCAAGTTCTCGAACTTTTCCTCTAACGTTCTTCATAAGGTTCTGCACAGATTGATTAGCAACGATTTTAGACACTCTTGTCAGATATAGTTTGAACCTTTGCACTGCATCAGTTGGCTGAACATGGTAACGAAGATACCTACACAGAAAAAAATAATTAATTTTGACAAGCGCGTAAAATTCCCCCCCGTTTAATTCCAAGCCAAAGGAGGCGTAAACAACGAAATTGTTTGCAATCTTTCATGCGCCATACAACAATGTTTGCAATATTTCATACAAATGGTTGGATTCAGGCGTTATCTGGCTTAAATTTACATGACATATTTGATTTTTGTATGCCAAATCTGCCCTTTATGTGCATTAGATATCGCAGGAAATTCAATGTTTCTTTTTATCTGTATATAGAACGGTGCGCAAATTCGTTCGGTGGGATCTGTCATGGGCTCGTTGAATGTTGGACTGAAAGGTGCTCAGCTTTTTGGCCCTTTTCCCTTAGAAAAAGCTCGTCCGATTTTGTTGTCGAGCTTCGTGGTAGGTCTGCAAGGATATACTCCTCCCCAAACTTCCGGATCGCAATACGCACCGCTTTCACTCCAACGTTTTCCAGTTTCGGCTACTTTCTTAGTGATAATCCTGGAATAGTGCTCCACTTGTGCACGATGGCACGGCGCTTTTCGACGGACATATTTCCCATCTCTCGAAATGCGCGTGAAACTTTCCTGTGAGCTGTGTTTGGTTTGATTTTTGAGTGTAAACAATGAGATGGAGCCGACAGACTGCCCCAATAAAAATGTTTGATCAAATAGCAGCGTTAGAAAAGTGTGCCCCTATTTTTTTTTTTTTTAATTCTAGAGGCTGTTCGGATCCTTAGTGCCACTATTTTCAGGGGCGTTAGGGGATGATATTTGAAGAAAAAAAAATGTTCTAAGGTGTAGCCCAGTTAAAATTGGAACATAGACTATTGCGCATATTTCGGCCATATATTAACAAAATAGTATTCAGTTTTAACTAAAATGTTCCGCTTTATGTGAACTTTAGAGGGAAAATACAAAAAAACAATAATCATCTCGATCTTGAAGAAATTAGCGGACTTTTCCCGGAATACGTTTCATCAACCGGCGCACATTATTCTCATCCATAGTTTTGGCAAACTTATTCCACTTGGTTCTCAATTCATTGATGCTTTTGACGATACTGCCATTCACCTTCTGCTTCCTCTTCATAATAGCCCAAAATCTCTTTATCGGTCTGAGCTGGGGACAGTTTGGTGGGTTGAGTTCTTTCGGTATAAACAGAATCCCGTTGGTTTCATACTACTGCAGCACTGTTTAACTGTAATGACAGCTTGCAAGATCTGGCCAAAACATGACAGGTTCATTATGGGATCTGATGAATGGCAATATTCGCTTTTGGAGACATTCCGTTCTGTACAGCTCTGAATTAAATGTCTTATCAGTGATGAAAACCTTGGTCTTCCTACCGCAGCTACAGATGCCTTGCCAAATCATGTATTTACGTGCAAATTTATCTGCAAATACAAACTGGAATTTGGCAGGAACATCTCCCCGCTCCGTAGCCAAGTAAAATTTTTGTCTCGGTAGCTGTTTGAAATCGGCCTTTACATAGTTTTCATCATCCATGAGAAGACAGCCATTGAATTTTATGAACACCTGATTATACCGTTTTCTGACACGGATTCTGGCCACATTGTTTTGCTTTTGATCCCTATTTGGTTGTCTACAGGCACGGTATGACTTGAAGCCCTCCCGGAGACGAATCTGTTGCACGGTACTGCGTGCGGCGCGAAACTTTTTGTCCAAATCGCGGTCTGAGATGTTGGGGTTTGCCTTAATGTTCTTGTCGACTTTGTTCCGCAGTTGACGGTTGACAGTACCCGCCCGACGCGTGCTTTGAGGCTTGCGATCCGTCGACAAAGTTTCTCTGTACTTTATTTTTCTTCTTTTCTTCCATTTTGTATTTCTCTGAAACACGGTCGAACCGCAAACCGCACCGTGAAAAAAACTTCTGATGTTGTTATTGTTATTGGGAACACATAAGATGTCATAGGTTACAAATCCGACCACTAGGGTTGCTGTAAGAATCAAAAATGTTTGTTCCAATACTAAATGGGCCACACCTTACGCATATGGTCGAATCTCAAAGTTTACGGAGTTATTGAACTTACATAACCACGGCGGGGTTGAACTCGTGATTTTTTTATCTGCCAATTGGAGGCACAACATGTCGCTTTGATAACAAAATTGCAAAAAAAAACTAAGCGATTTAGAAAGTTTGTGTCAAAGAGAGAGCTGTAGAACACTTTTGAAGCCATGTTTTTGTTCAATTAATCACTGATGTTTATTACGTGTTTTATGCGAAAAAAATGAAAATCCTTGAAAAAAGAGAAGTTTGAACCATTTTTACCCCTTAAAAGACACTTAATGATAATTACTCAAAGCTTAAATAACATTTTATGTAGGAAAATTTTTTTCTTTTCAAATGGAGGAAGAAGATTCTGGCTAAGTAAAATAATATTTGAGTTACAGCCAAATTAAGACTAATATGTACCAAAACATTAAAAGTTCATTTACTCCGTAAACATTTTTTTTTATTCTTTTATTATCGAGATTTTCAGCCCTGGACTGGTTCATCTCCCGTCGTAGTTACTCAAATACCTTTTGGATATTTTCGTAGCTTGTCCGGGGTGCGATTCGAACTCGTGACTTTGGCGTGAGAGGTATGGATGTTACGCCGGGGTTACCACGGCGCCCGGGTTACCACTACGCCGGGGTCGCCCCCGGCACTCCGTAATCTTTGAGATTTGGCCATATGCGTAGAACAATATTTTTCTTCAAATATCATCCCCTATCGCCTCTGAAAATATTTGCACTAAGGAACCGAACACCCTGTATAATACAGAACTAATAGAAAGTCGTTGTCAAATAGGGAAGATGTACCTTTATTAATCTCATCGCTTTGCAATTCATCCTACTTGAAATAAAACGATATACACGTGACAGGATTAGTTAGTAATGTTTGTTGTAGTTATTTAACGTAAGAAAACATTATTAGAAAACAAAACCAATCCTTCAACTGCCCAATTGTTTGATTCATCGTAGGATGAATAAAGGAACAATGAGATTAATATGGAGGCAGTAACCCTACATTCTTCTTAAACCAGCATGACGTTCTTTGATGACAACGACAGGCATTATCGCTAGGGATCACTGATTTTTTGAACGTTGAAATGTGATGTAATTGTTTTCATCTCCACAGATTAAAAGCATGATTTTAAACGCGAACAGGCATTTATGAAGTTGTACATGATACATACAATTTAATGATTCAATACATTCAGGTTAACAGGTGTAATATTTCTGGTCATGGGATACCACGGTTTTGTAATAGGCTGTTCACACTGCTGCCAGCCGCTGATCATGGCGATTTCAGTTTCTCCTGAAGTCGATCAACATGCCGACGAGTGCTGATACCTGCTTACATCACGCTAATGCCCATTTTACTATCGCTGGCTAGGATAGAAAAACAGCATCAGTGTGAACAATCCCTAAGCTATATGCATTGATAAATATGGCGAGTGAATTCGTTGTGAATGGCATAGTAGACTCGAGGCCTCTCTTTCGTGTCATTGACACACCACTTTATACGTGCCAGGTACGTTTAATACAGGTGTGGTGACCCGGTTTTATTTCATTAATGTAAAACACTGACGGTTTCCATGCAAAATAAGCAACACGTTGGCCAGTATGTGGCACGTCTAAAATAATAAAATAATGGAAAACAATCTTGGATAGGCACATACATAAGCTACGATTGGAATAGAAAAAACAGCTTTCCCAACCATTCCTGTTCATACCATTCCACTTTTTTTCAGGATTCCTTCATACATACAAGTAGCTTTTTTGGCTCTCAACACATTCTATTAAATATTATATCTTGAGAGCATTTCCCCCACCAATGCGTCACTTAAATTCCATAAATTCCATATGCTAAAATTTTCTCCAAGAGATCAAGGGAATCGAACCCACCGCTTTCACCTTGATAAGGCCGAACCTGTATTGACTAGTTCACGGGGCCCTTATTTAGCAAATGGTTTTCCCTTTTTTGTGCGTTCCGGATGGGCAGTAGAGAGGGGAGCTCTTATGAAAATTGAATTTTGGCGTAAAAACGAAGTGAATAGAAACTTATTGCTTTAATGAAAATACCAGCTGTTCGATTTTACCAGCTCACAAGAGCTGGGTTTTGCAAACTACATACCGTCCTGATTCAATGAAACGGTGGATAATGCGGTACTTCCGAGAAGGTAGCCGGCAGATGATGGCTTGATTGGTTGAACAATGAACATAGTATTTAGGTAGCCGGAGCTTTGGGTTTAAAACAATTTAATGGGTATAAAATATAACGTTTTTACTTATTTTTGGTGGCTTAGATGGTGTCGCCTGAAAAGGCACGATATTTGTTAGTTACAATAACATACACTACCAATCAGTAGTATCGGCTCACTTCAAAAAGTTCTGTAACATACACTTGAATATTGCATCAAACGGAAAAGTATCGACTCACCTAGAATAGTAGAATTTATGATACTATATCTTGAAACTTTGATTGCCTGCAAAAATTTTGACTTCAGCAAAGTTGTTCAGAAGGTTAAGAGCTTCCGGAAGGTGGATAGTACAGGGTGCGGCAGAAAATAATGCGAAAATTTGTTCTATTTCTTTCAAATCCCATTTTCAACTAATTCAAGCAATAATATCAACATTTTCGAGTGCAGTTATCTTTATAAAGTCCTTTTAAACAAATTTATTCAATGTGTCCTCCATTTTTATTAATAACATCCTCGAGCCGACGCCGGAAGCCCGAGCATGCCTTTCGGACGTAGTCCTCCGACATTGACTGCCATGTGCGTGTTATGGTTGACTTCAGGGTTTTCACACTAGGATGTGATGTTTTGCAGGCTCGTGCTTCAACATATGCCCAAATCGAATAATCCAACGGATTAAGATCTGGACTGCTAGGGGGCCACAAATCCGTCGGCCAAAACTTCATGTTTTCGTTCAACCATTGTTGGGTTCAATTGGACGTGTGACATGGCGCTCCATCCTGCTGTAGGACAACGTTTTGGTCCTCGGAGAAGTTGGCCTTCACCCAGGGAAGCATTTGGTCCTTTAAAATACCGATATACACTTCGGTATTGATTTTAACTCCAGCATCAATGAAAACAGGCGGCATTTTTTCCTTCAACAAGGAAAGCAATCTCTAGGAACGAGTCACTCGTAGTTCCTTGACCCGGTCCGTAATCAAGTGGCGTTTCACTCTGACTGTGAGATGCATGCAGGTCTTCTTTGATGATTTTCCGCATGGATTTCTCCGAAATATTGGCTTCCTTTGCAAGTTTTCTTATAGAACGCACCGGGTTGCGAGCAATTTTTGCACGGACCGATTTGATCACGTTCGGCGTGCGTGCAAAGCGCGGACGTCCGCTTCCCGGCTTCCGCTGCTTAGGACCATCCTGCAGGGACTTTTTTATGCGGTAAACTGTTGCCAAATGGCACCCTACCACCTTGGCAATCTCTTTCGGCTTCTTCTGGGCGAGCAACAAACTGGTGATCACTTCTTTCGCGAACATTATGAAGAATTTGCAATAAAACAAATAGAATGTTTGGATGCAACACTTGAAAGTAAACATAAACAAATACACTTTCGACAAAAATTAGTCACTAGCTACACGAATTAACCCAATACTCCAGTTTGAACATTTTCGCATTATGGTTTGTATGGTTTGGAATTCATCCAGAGCGTGGCGCTTAAGGTCATGTGCAAGAGAACGTTTATGAACGAGTTTATATCGCGATCCTGACCACCTAGAAAGTTCAAACCTCCAGCAAGTTGTTCAAAAGTTTACGAGCTTTCAGAAGGTGAAGAGTATAAATTTAAACAACCAAAAAAACCCCACAAAAATATTTTTAACAGTTTATATCTACCCCCCAAAATTCAATCCTTCACAAATTTTCTGAAGCAACTGGTGGACATGTAAAAGAGAGCGTTGTTCAACGATTTAATATCGTAATTCCGACCCCCTAGAAAGGTGAAACCTTCAGCAAAATTGTTCAGAAAGTCAAGAACTTTCAGAAACTGGAAAGTATTGTTTGAAATTCGGTCACTACGTGGCGCTAGTAGGTTTGATAAATAGAGCATTTTCGAACGATTTTATATCTCCATCCCGACCTCCGAGAAAATCCGAACCTTCCGCAAAGTTGGTCAGATGGTAAAGGGCTGCCGTAAGGTACGGGGAATTGTTTGGCTTTCTGTCACTAGATCGCGCTATGTAAAAGAGAGCATTTTTGAACATTTATATCGTGATCCCGACCACCTAGAAAGTTCAAATCTTCAGCAAAGCTGTTTAGTTTTGTTGCAATGTTATTACATTGTTTTACTCAGACTAGTTTGCATTTTTAATGCTTATTTAACATTTAAACCATTTGAAATGCTACTTTCCAGCAAATCCTATGCTGACATAATGCTAATATAATGTTTGTAGCATCTGAAATGCATTTTAATGGTTGATTTATTGCATATACTAATGCTTATTGGTTACCTGATTAATTTTCACATCGTTATTTTTCCTCTTGGCTTTAACGCTCTTTAAACGGCCTTTTTATTGCTCTCAAATATCTAGATCAAGTAATCTAGAAACACTTTCACAGTTATTAATTGAGATTTCAATGGGAAGCCGAGAAATTTTCCAATCTATCTCCAGCATGGTTTAACAAAAAAAAAGCTGCGCCCACACATTTTAATTTTTTTTTACAGATATCTGTAAATTTTACCAAATTCTCAACAGTTGAACGAACAGTAATCCGATTTGACGGATTTTGGTGAAATTTTGCAGTTATCTGTTAAAAAAAATTACCGGAATTTATTAAATTTAACCAAAATCCGTCAAATCGGACTACCGAACGTTCAGTTGTTGAGAATTCAGTAAAATTTTACCGATTTCTGTAAAAAATCTAAGTGTTTACCGACTGAAACCCCTATTTGATTATTGAATGATTCAAAATAGACTCACCTCATATTTGTGTGATTTATTCCACACTTTTGAGATTTGACTTTATCCTGATTCAATGAAACGGTGGATAATGCGGTACTTCCGAGAAGGTAGCCCGCAGATGATGGCTTGATTGGTTGAACAATGAACCTTGTATTTAGGTAGCCGGAGCTTAGGGTTTAAAACAATTTAATGGGTATAAAATATAACGTTTTTACTTATTTTAGGTGGCTTTGATGGTGTCGCCTGAAAAGGCACGATATTTGTTAGTTACACTAACATACACTACCTACCAATCAATAGTATCGACTCACTTCAAAAAGTACTGTAACAAACACTTGAATATTGCATCAAACGGAAAAGTATCGACTCACCTAGAACAGTAGAATTTATGATAGTATATCTTGAAACTTTGATTGCCTGCAAAAATGTTGACTTCAGCAAAGTTGTTCAGAAGGTCAAGAGCTTCCGGAAGGTGGATAGTATGGTTTGGAAATCATCCACAGCGTGGCACTTAAGGTCATCTGCAAGAGAACATTTATGAACGAGTTTATATCGTGATCCTGGCCACCTAGAAGTTTAAGAGCTTTCAGAAGGTGAAGAGTATGGTTTGTAATTTCATCACTACGTGGTGTTAGTAACATGTGAAGAGTCCATTTTAAACGAGATTATATCGTGATCCCACCTAGAAAGTTTGAACTTGCAGCAAATTGTTCAGAAGGCCAAGGGGTTCTGGCAAGTGGAGAGTATGGTTCTTAATTCCATCACTACGTGGCGCTAGTGGGCATGCAGAAAAGAGTATTTTTGAACGAGTTTATATCGTGAACCGCTTAGAAAGTTCAATCCTTTAGCAAAGTTTTGTTCAGAAGGTCAAGGCCTTTTGGAAGGTGGAGAGTATGGTTCGTAATTCTGTCGGTACGTAGAACTGGTGGACATGTAAAAGAGAGCATTGTTCAGCGATTTAATATCATAATTCCCACAACCCTGGAACGGTGGAATCTTCAGCGAAATTGTTCAGAAAGTCAAAAATTTCAGGAACTGGAAAGTATCGTTTGGAATTCGGTCACTACGTGGCGCTAGAAGGCTTGTAAAACAGACAATTTTCGAACGATTTTATATCTCCCCCCCCCCCCCCAAAAAAACCCGAACCCCCACCAAAGTTGGTCAGATGGTAAAGGGCTGCCGTCAGGTAGGGAGAATTGTTCGGCTTTCTGTCATTAGATCGCGCTATTGCGCATGTAAAGGCTGTATTCGATGAAATTTGGACACACGCAATTGTTCGTAACTTTTTAGCGTGAGGGTAAAAATTATTGAAATTTTAACTGAATGTATTTCACTGTGTTATGTCAATTGTGTAATGAGTTTTGTGAAAATCGGTCGAGTGATTTCAGTGATGGCTTCGAATGAAGAAATAGTGCGCCAACAAATTTTGGGCCCTCACTTCGAAAACCCAAACGCTTCTCATCGATGGATCGGAAAACAGCTCGTAATCGCACATTCAACCGTATCTCATGTGATCAAAACGTTCAAGGACCGTAAGACAACCAAGCGGAAAAATGGTAGTGGCAAAAAAACGTGGCACATCAAATCCGGAGAAGGCCAGGATGGTATTGAACCAATTTAAGCGTTATCCCAACATTTCGATCAGGGATGTTGTGAAAAAGGCGAAAGTTTTAGTTTGTTTTGTGCAGAAAACAATGAAACGCTCTGGATTACATGTGTACAAGGTCCAGAAGGCACCGAACCGGAGCGATAAACAGAACTCGGTGGCCAAAACTCGTGCAAGAAAACTGTACAGGGAGTGGCTCACAAAACCGTTCTGCATTGTGATGGACGATGAGACCTACATTAAAGCCGACACCTAACAAATGCCAGGACAGGAACACTACGTCGCCACCTATAAGTTGGCCGTTCCGGAGAGTGTACGGAAGAATAAATTGTCGAAATTCGCCAAAAAACTCCTAGTCTGGCAAGCGATCTGCGGATGTGGCAAAATGAGTCAGCCCTTCATCACCTTTGGGACCGTCAACGGACAAATCTACAAGGACGAATGCCTCCAAAAACGACTTCTGCCCTTCTTGAGATCTCACGATGGCCCGACACTGTTTCGGCCGGATTTGGCATCTTGCCACTATGCCCGGCCCGTCTTAGACTGGTACAAAGATAATAATGTAGTTTTTGTACCAAAAGACGTCAACCCTCCAAACACTCCGGAACTTCGCCCAATTGAAAAATTTTGGGCAATCATGAAGGCAAAGCTCGTTAAAACTCCAAAACTGATAGAAAATGAACTTCAACTAAAGAAAGTGTGGTTAAAAGTAAGTAAGCAAGGCAAAGGTGCGGGCATTTGGGTTGGGAGAAGAGGTTCAATAAACCAATGATGTCAAAACTTAACCATTTAGTAGTACTTTATTTCCAGAAAGTTTGAAAAGAATCGGGCTCAAGGAAATTTTTTTGTGACCTATTTTGTGTGTCCAAATTTCATCGAATACAGTCTTTAAAAAAAAAACCCACCAAACAAAAAACATAAAAAAAAACAATCAAAAAAAGTTGAACCAAATAAGATTAAACCAAATCCCCCTATATTTACACAACCTTTCCTCCACCCGCTTCACGCACTTAACACCCAATTTCTAGTAAGTATTCTAAAACATTTCACATTATTAATAATTTCCTTGGGGAGTGGAGAAATTTTCCAATCCATCTCCAGCATGGCTTTACAAAAAAAAAGCTGCGCCTACACATTTTAAATTTTTTTTACAGAAATCTGAAATTTTTTACCGAATTCTCAACAGCTTAACGTACAGTAATCCGATTTGACGGATTTTGGTGAAATTTTACAGTTATCTGTAAAAAATTTAGCGGAATTTGTTAAATTTAACCGAAATCCTTTAAATCGGACCAAACGTTGAGTTATTGAGAATTCGGTAAAATTTTACAGATTTCTGTAAAAAAAAATACGTGTGTTCCGACTAAAACCCTTATTTGATTATTGAATGATTCAAAATAGACTCACCTCATATTTGTGTGATTTATTCCACAGTTTTGAGATTTGACTTTGTCTAACTGATTCAGGACTAATTCACAGCATTTTCATATGATCTATCATTTTCCAGGTCACTTCGTATTTCAGTAGTTCCAAAAAAATCAGGACTAACATATTTCATCTGCAAATGGGTGCAATCTTTTACTCAAGTAATTTCAAGCATTTCAGGGCTGATTTCAAATTCTTTGTACTAAATAACTTTGTATTCAAGTGATTCAAAATTGACTTTTTTCATTTTCATGTTACTCTATGCTTTGCCAGGATGATTCAGTTAATAAAAAAAGGCTTTAAAGCTTTTTTTGGCTGGTTAACACCATATTGAGGAAATTGCAAACTACTCTGTGAGTTAAACATTTCATATTCACATGACTGATTTCAGATTCTTGAGGACTTACTAACTTAAATACTAAGTATGTTTTACTTCGTATTCAAGTGGTTCCAATCTTGTTAGGACTGAATCGCTTCATATTCAAGTGGTTACATTTATCCAGGATTCACGTATTTTTGAGTATTTCAGAGCCGATCACCAATTTTTGAATTACTTAACGCAAACAGAGCTGAGTGTCTGCACTTAAAAAGACTTTAATCTGATTTGACGTTTTATAAGGGAAGGTTACATAAACGCAGTAAATTTTGAAGGTCCAAACAAAAAACGTGAAAAGATGGAAGCGAATGAAAAAAAAAACTTGTTCGGACGGATCTTGTACTGAGCTTTCGATACGTCATCTAATCTAATCTAATCTTATCTCACGCTAACGCAGCCAATTCTTGAAAACATCCTGGAAAATTATTTCTTGAATACATCGTTTTTCTTGTCACCGGCCAGGCAAACTGCGTAGCATGTGCCGCAGAGAGGATTTCAAGAAATAGAGCGATTCCAGAAAGAGTGTCTGAAATCACTCTACTACTTCGAATCCCGTACCAGACGCTTCCATATAGAGTTGAATAATGTGGTAATTTGTATTTTATCGTTGAAAGCTTAGATGCTGGAAAGATTAGTTTATGCTCCTTTTGCATGTGGGTGGAGTTACGGCATTTGAACCAAAAGTCTGGCAATAATTTGCCAAGGTTATAGCGGCTTATCTCGCTCAACTGAGCTTTCGATACGTCATCTCACGAAAAAGTTGAATTTTTAGAAAATCTCCAGGCAACAGTGTATTGCAAAAATTTCCAAACTTCCTGAAAGTTTGACTATCAAAGAAAAACAATGCTATGGGCAGAGAGATGACGAAGATACAAGACAGGAGCCCGAATCTCTTAATCTGAACTGTGGCTCGGAAATTAGGAATATCACCTTGATACGTCCAAAAATCAAAGAATCATGCTAGATTGAAATTGTTTGAGTCAAAAAAGCCCACAACTGTAATAATAAACAGAATTTGACGGCAAATTCTGCTTCGTGCTTGAAATCTATATTGTGATTATCTGACGGAATTTTAATATGTTATTATGGACGATGAAACATATGCTTGCAAAATTTTATACAACGTCCAGGAGTGGCTTTCTATACTGCTATGGCTAGAAATGTAACACCTGAATATTCAAGGACAAAAAGGATGTCATTATTTTCTATAAACAACATTGCACACAAGCAGTTTGTTTGTGTTGCATAAAAAGTAAATCTGTCATCACCACCATCTTTAGAAGCCACGTTGATAGCCCTTTGTTATGGACATGAGGTTAAAACACCAAAAATTGCTAACAAATGAAGGGCACTCTAGACGAGTCTCAAGGAGTCTGGAGTGAAGCGCAAAGTTCGAAATTTTTATATCAATGCACAGTAACGATGTTTTGATCGTGTGAATTTGGGAACCATATTCCCAAACTTTTGAAATAAATAATCAAATAAGAAGTAAAATGCTAATTGCGTGCTTTACTACAAATGTTGGGTTTCCAGATGATTGTCGATACAGACCTTATATCACTCAGAAATGCCAAAGCAAATTGTTAGTTGAATGAGATATTTCAATAAATGTTTACAATAAAGCCAATCCAAAATAAATCCGATCCAAAAATATCAATGCAGGATGTCAACAAAAACAGAATACCAGATTTGTTTTTGAATAATTTTGCCCTTCAAAGAGTTTTGTAGTTCGGAGTCGTCAAAAATGTTGAGGAAAGTCTTGAATCTGCTTCATTCGAAAATCAGTGCATACAAATGGCTTAAACTGTTCAAAAGTGGTCGAATACCTGCCTTGTTCCGGACGCCCTTCAGCACGTTTTTGACGTTCTTGAAAGTCGTCAGGCAACGCGTTACCGCACACGTTAGCACACAAGGTCAAGATTTCGATGGATTATTTCACCAAACACAGCGTGAATTTTCTCTTGCAAGCTCCGTATTCACCAGGTATGGTCCCGTACGACATGTTCTTTTTCTCCAAACTCAAAATGCTACCTCGGGGAAAAAGATTCGAGTCCATTGAGGCTATAAATGAGAATGCGATGAAGGAGCTGTAGACCATCCCTCCGGCAGCCTACGAAAAGTGCAAGGATGACTGAATCAAGCGTTGGCACATGTAGGTGTTATTCTGAAGGAGACTGAATAAGTTTACAAGAGAACTGATAAACTTTGGTTATATTTATAAGTTTCCGGTACTTTTTGATCAAAGTGTTAAAAGGCAGATTTAGTTCACAATTATTAATTTCACACAGTCACTCTACTTGACTCCAAATTGAGTCTTTTCTTATTCAATTAAGTCAAATTTTAGCAAACCTAGGTAACATCCATTGAGGAAAATAAAATGTAATGTACTCCTTATGAAATTGAGTGTAGTACGAGTGAACTTTGAGATAAACAATGCAGCAGGACAGGTACAACGACGGTGAAAGGGAACTTGAGATTTTAAACCTCAATTGAACGAAACTCTTAAGGCGACAAAAACAACTGATTTATTTGCTATTAACACATAAGAGCAAATTTAGACTGATTTATAATTAAAGGTAGGATGCTGTTGAGGCCAGTCTTAAAGTGGGATAATGGTTTTTCATTGGGAAGACAAGGTATGTTCGCAAGGTAGAATGCTCAAAAGCCGATTAGAATCAATTGCTAAGATTATCATTACGAACACATTATTCACAACAAATTCCATTAAACCTTATTTTGCCAAGTTGAATATCTTCGATTTTTAGGCTACTAAGGCTGATAATAACACATACGTTGAACGATAGTTCATTCATAGGTGTGCGAATATTAATCGTTACTAATCTCTATTCTATTACATTCTTGCCAAGTCCATGTAAGCTTGCATACAACAGACCAAATTATTTTACTTCCCTCAGGAAAGGACAATCATATTCAATTGGATGCCTACCAGCACTACAACTCTGACACGTACCGCACCGTTTATCAATGAGTAAGATGGGGTGTTGAAAGGATGCCTTACAGTAATTCCATCGGCTAATGGTGGTTGGTGTCAGATTGTTGGTGAATGCCATGAATCGCTTCTATAAAGTAATTTCTTTTGTTGTTTATCCACCAAGCTTTGGTCAAGCAACACCGAAATTATTGGGCTTTTCCGAATGATTAAACTAATATCGCCGAGTAAGTGGCAAGGAATGATGTGCACAAATGTCTCCTTACTTCTTGCTAACGGGTAAAATTATTCCAAAATTGCCTTGCTCAAATGCAGCTTTCGAAGCGTCTTTCATAATGCCTGGTGTTTAATTAACGCCAATTAAGTCCAACAATATTTCATCCGTGGCGTGTCGTATCGTCCGTGACGTTGAAGTGTGAAGAGAAGTTCCGTTCGTTACGCATGCCCTAATACCAACGATTAACTCATATTGTAATATGATGATATTATAATTATGACTGATAGTTAATAACATAATGCTATAACTGCGGAAAACTTTGGGATTATGAGGTAATTGCTTTTATAAATTAGTTAATAAATCGTTGAAAAAACTCAATCTTCTAGGAATGATTATTCTACAGTATGCCGTTCTTAGCTTGCGTGATTAAACGTGATTATTTTCATGGAATCGTCGATTGACGTCTTTGGTTCACGACAAGTTCATAAACATCTTAAAGATATCAAGATGCAATTTGTCTTCTTTAATTGTTGAAAACAAGACTAAAGCCTGTCGACGTTAAATCTCGTAATAGCAGCAAAAAAAAAAATTACACATAATTCAACAAAACCGATTGTTTATTTTACAATAATAGAATTATATCTTCATGAGAATCAGTTGATTAAGATGTTAAGTAAAGTTACTCATAAGATTTTAGTGATTCTGTAAAATTCTCGATCTTTCTGTGGTACACCCGCCCGTTCCGTACGGTAACGGTTCTGGAACGGTGTAACGGTGAAGTTCTGGACAGGCTGGTGGATTGGCTGTATAGGCTTTTTGGTACGTATATGACCTCTTGTACCTTATACCATTCCAGGACGGATTTCACATAGTGACAAGAGGCCAAATCAGGCCAAAACAGAGCTGGAGAGTCGTGGCTTCTGATAAACAGTAGCAACCACGTTTGCAGACATTCTTTCTCGTATACATCCTTATTGATAGTGCCGGTAGAGACGAAACTTTTAGATTTTTGACCACAACTACACATAGGTCTGCCAAATCAAATACTTCTTCGGGAATTTGGACACCTTCTTTGTCCGGAAATGCTCGGCACCGTTCCTTTGTATTCCGGTGTAAAAAGCCAGCCCCAGAAGCTGTTTAAAGTCGTCGAGTACGTGTGTTTCGTCGTCCATTATGATACAAGAAAATGTTTGCAAAAAATTGATGTAAACGACTTTTTGCAGGGAAATGTTTGCTTGTCATCACGGTTGGTCACCTTTTCCACTTTGTACGGCTTCAGTCCTTGTCTCTGCTCTACTGTTTGTACGTATGATTTTGACTTCCCAACTTTGTGAACCATATTTCGCACAGAAAAATTTGGATTTTACTTTTCGGAAGTTTTAGTTTCTTGGCATGATAGCGTACCGATAAATTTGGATTTTGCTGCCGTTCGTACAAGATGCGTTTGCGCACTTCCTTTTGATTCGACGCCATTTAACTGAATGTTACAAGAATGTAAACATGTTGTACCACGAAATAAAGTGGTGAGTTTCAGCTGTCATATGAGTGAAACCTTTCAGCGATCCGTGAAATAATTCAAAATCTACACTGAAAGAAAAGTGTCTGAAATTTAACGTGGATATTTTTTATCTACGCGGAATGAAACAAATAAAAAATTCACATCTATTGCCAACCATCCTCTTGTTCAAATATTACTTCATTTATGCACGGCCTTCAGGCTTTTCTGTGTAATTGCGTAAATGCATTCAGCATTTTCATCTTGTAGGAAGGACTCTGGCTATTTTATCTCGATTCTCGAATGCCCTGTTGCCTTCTTTCTTCACCGTTTAAACTCAATTTGCAGCTAATTTATTCATAAAACGAAGTCAAACCACCAAAGCTTTATATTCTTTCCATTTTTCTCATTTCCTCGTAGGATGCTTCAGGTGTGATGTAATCTCTATCGGGCATGATTATCAGTGGAGGAAAAACGCAACCCAGCCAACCGGAAATGTAGAGGAAAATCGTAATCAGCTGCTCAACTACACCGCTTCTTTTCGATGACTTGCTCACCTGCCCTGCAGCGAATTCATTCCAGGAGCGCGTAACAAGCTTTCTTCGAGTGAAATAACATCTTTCATGAAGTGGTCTTTGTTGCAACGAATCGGTAGTGCTACGACCGCAACCTCAACCGAACATAAAAAGCAAAAGTAAAATTAAAGCACAAAAGCAAGATTTCCGCCTGTTGAACAGTGGCTGTGGAGGAACTTAAACAGCAAGAAAAGTCCCTACTGAGGACAGTGAATTCAAGAAAAGCGTGTATGTGTGTGTGCGTTTGTGAGTTCGAATAACCACAAGGCGTATCAACAGTGCCATCAGGGGTTTGTGTCAAATGTGAGGAAACGTGGTCTTGGGAAAAGTAGATCGGCAGAACCATGGCCGCTGTTGTCGAGGAAGCCGTCTTCAACGCACTGCGGGGGCATCACAACGAGAAGACGAAGTTACCATCTCCTCGCATTATCAAGATTTATGTTGCCAGCTTAAAGGAAGGTAAGCGATTACTTACACATCGGTAGCATTGCGCTTCCGTAGCTTCAGCTGCTTTTTCCGACAGTTTCCTTTTGTTCACCTGTTAGGTGTCTTACGTGCGGGTTGTTGGCTGACGTGATTATGCGTTTTATGAGGCTTCGTTTGGAAATGTAATTCACGGAAGGGTTCATAATTGTAAACCGATTGTTACTGGCAGGTTGATAATAGGTACGGTGCTTTAATTGGAAAACTAGGAAAATTTAAATTAACAGTTTATATGTTCTGTAAGACGCAGACGAAATGAACCTATCTGTCAAAGTATAAGTTTTTTTTCTAATGGAATTCAGAGGAATTGGCTCGCGTTTAATTTGGAAAAGTTTTTCAGTTATTAATTTTAATTTAATTTTTTAAAAGTGACCAAATGAAGTGTTGGTTTTTATATTCCTAGTTTTCCAATTAAAAAGTGTTTCCTATAAAATGTTATGAAAAACTGAAGTAAAGTGCGTTGCCGAATTGCAAAAGTGACGGAATTCTCATTAACACAGCTTACACAAGTTATAACCGTAATCTACGACTCAGTTGCTGAAAAAGTAAAGTTACTCATAAGATCTCAGTGACTTCACTTTAAACGATACTTGGTCATTAATTGTGTACAAGCGGTTTATGGACAGGTTTGTCCGGATAAATTTTCTATACAAAATGCTAGTGAGCTACAAAATTTAAAAAGTTTAGAGTGAATTGAAATGTTTGCTATAGCAAAGCATTCTTTATTTCTAAGATCTGTGTAACTTTCAAACAACGAGATTAATACCAGTTAAAAGGAAAAGTGGAAAGACGCCAAGCATTTTCAAGTAAGAGTGAGCCAAAGAAGCTAAATATACAACGGAGTAAGTTTTCGACACAATCCAAGCACTTGGAGTCTTCGTAATATTGACCACGAGATAGAGAAAATGTTATCCAATGATTATTGGAATATCGATAAGCATCACGTGTACATATTAATTCCAACTCACATCATCGGAACCTCAATCGTATGGCAGAAAAGATTCGCATTACCCGCACCCACCCATTTGCAAAACAACATTTGACAGTGAGCAATACTCTGGACAATCAGACAAGGTTTAGAGTATTAATTTAACTATACAGCAATTACATTGTAAAAGGATGTGCGATCTCTCAGAATTTCATGATAAATGGTAGTTTTGTTCCTTATTGAAAAATATATGACTTGTTTTTTATTCATTTTGCCATTAGGGTGACCATTTATAGGGGGTCCGAAAAATTACTTTTTTTAAAAATGCATTCGTAGCTATCGAACCACTGGGTCAATTTTAACAACAAAATACGCAAATAAAAGGTAATTAACTGAACTTTTTGAGAAAATATAAAAATACAACTGTTTGACGATATTATCTATGAAAACATGGATAATATTTGTTTTTCATGGTTTTCATGGTCTCGAAACAAGAGAGCTCCTTCATTCTTATTTTTATGCTTTTTGCTTTACATAACCTATTAAAAAATTGACGATGTATGTATTCTAGTTTTTGAGCTAAATTTTTCCTAGTATGCTATGTTTTTAGTTTTTGATGACTATCCTACTACGCGTTTCCATTTTTTGAAGTAACTTGCCAACCATGCGTCCTCATGATTCTAGGCGATTTTTAAAACTATATTTGGCTTTTTGAGTGCTAAGAGATGGTGCATAAACCATATCTTCTAATATTTGGGGACTATAAGACACTCTCCCCATTTGTGGTTCTTTGTCCATACGTTATATTTTGATTTTTATGTAGTATGTGCCAAATTTACGGGAGTAACGGCCAAACTTGAAATCTAAGAGTTTTCGAAAGATATCATCATCTTTTTATAGATATTAAGATCTTAGTGTTTTCATACATGGAGACTTGTTCCAGTAATTGAAGGTCATTTTTCAAATTATTTTCATTCAAAATGGTCATAGAAGCAACTTCTTGAATACACCTGTTACATTATATTTTAAACTTAATTCATTCGTAAGAGCTGAAAAGTTTTTGAGAGCATGCCTTTTCTTTAAGTTAATTGTCGTTCTATCCCTGTAACGAGAAATTTTCCAAAAAATACGTAAGATTTGCCACAACTGCTCCTCGATCCCCAACATGGTTGGTCGTTTTCATGCCGCGGAGGATTTATTTTAATGTTCGATTCAATGAGAAACATAGATTATTTTTATCTCAGTGTACATGTTCATAGTTTTATTGATTCTGTATACCTTCTTTTTAGATGCAGTTTCAATACAACTGAGGGATTTTGAGCTCCGATATTTGGTTATTTTTCTCAACAATACATATGTCCTTTCCATAAAATAATCTTGAATTGCAAGGATCTCTTGACCAATTAAAGTACATCTTTTATCATTCCTAAGAAAAGTGGAAAGTCCAATCCAAATCCAATCCACATCAAATCCAAATCAAATCCAAATCCAATCCAAATCCAATCCAAATCCAATCCAAATCCAATCCAAATCCAATCCAAATCCAATCCAAATCCAATCCAAATCCAATCCAAATCCAATCCAATCCAAATCCAATCCAAATCCAATCCAAATCCAATCCAAATCCAATCCAAATCCAATCCAAATCCAATCCAATCCAAACCAATCCAATCCAAATCCAATCCAAATCCAATCCAAATCCAATCCAAATCCAATCCAAATCCAATCCAAATCCAATCCAAATCCAATCCAAATCCAATCCAAATCCAATCCAAATCCAATCCAAATCCAATCCAAATCCAATCCAAATCCAATCCAAATCCAATCCAAATCCAATCCAAATCCAATCCAAATCCAATCCAAATCCAATCCAAATCCAATTTAATTTGTTTTTAGAAATTTCCTTTTTTTTCATGGAACATCAATCAACTGCCACCTCAAGATAGAACGCAAAAACTTATTTTGATTTTTTTCATAAATGATTATGCTTATGTGCATCTTATGTTTACTTAAATAACAGCCTTTTGATAAGCTTTTTTCCAAGTCAATACAATATTTCACATTCATGCCATTGGTAGGGAGAACAGTACAAAATGCACTGGTGGGGTAGAGTGACCCGATCAACAAATATGCTCAAATCTTCAAAACTATAGTTTAAATGAAATAATACTTTAGTATTTTTTACAAAAAGCAGCATAACTCATAATTTCGTAGTACAATAAAATATAATCAGAATTGAAGAAATTGTCATGACTTTACCTTAAATGATAAAGTTATTAAAATAAGCTTTTACCATGCGTTAATATCCATGGTTTATAATAAATTCACTGCACATGTATCGCACACAACAAAACTTCAAGATAGTATCAAAATTCCAGTATAATTTCACACCTTTTCAGAATATTTAGACAAAACTATTCAAAATAAAAACTTTTACAAGCGATGCATGCTATCTCAATGTTGTGGTCCAACATATCCGCGTGTTGTGGTGCGTCTTATCCCAATGTTGAGGTGCATATTGAGCATTGAATCAAGCGTTTTACCCTGGTGTCGTCTTGGGATCAAATTGGAAAAGGTTTGAAAAATCATCGTTTTGAATTTGAATCACATTTGATCTACAGGGTGCGGCAGAAAACAATTCGAAAATTTGTTCTATTTCTTTCAAATCCCGTTTTAAACTAATCCAAGCAATAATATCAAGATTTTCGAGTGCAGTTATCTTAATAAAGCCCTTTCAAACAAATTTATTCAATGTGTCCTCCAAATTTATTATTAACATCCTCGAGCCGACGCCGGAAGCCAGAGCATGCCTTTCGGACATAGTCCTCCGACATTGACTGCCATGGTTGACTTCAGGGTTTTCACACTAGGGTGTGATGTTTTGCAGGCTCGTGCTTCAACATATGCCCAAATCGAATAATCCAACGGATTAAGATCTGGACTGCTAGGGGGCCACAAATCCTTCGGTCAAAACTTCATGTTATCGTACAACCATTGTTGGGTTTGATTGGACGTGTGACACGGCACTCCATCCTGCTATAGGACAACGTTTTGGTCCTCGGAGAAGTTGGCCTTCACCCAGGGAAGCACTTGGTCCTTTAAAATACCGATATACACTTCGGTATTGAATTTAATCCAGCATCAATGAAAATAAGCGGCATTTTCAAACCGTTGGAAGCCACCAAGCAAACATCATGACACTAGCCGGATGTTTGGTTTAAAATTTGAATTTTACTTTTTCCGGAACGTTCTCTATTTTCTCCGGTGAAAAGAACCGGTGCAGCTGTTGGCCACAGCATCGATGCTGAAAAGCTTTTCGTCGGAGAACAGGATTATCATTTTTTCCTTCTTCAACAAGGAAAGCAATCTCTTGGAACGAGTCACTCGTAGTTCCTTGACCCGGTCCGTGATCAAGTGCCGTTTCACTCTGGCTCTGGAAGATGCATGCAGGTCTTCTTTGATGATTCTCCGCATGGATTTCTCCGAAATATTGGCTTCCTTTGCAAGTTTTCTTTTGGAACGCACCGGGTTGCGAGCAATTTTTGCACTGACCGATTTGATCACGTTCGGCGTGCATGCAAAGCGCGGACGTCCGCTCCCCGGCTTCCGCTGCTTAGGATCATCCTGCAGGGACTTTTTTATGCGGTAAACTGTTGCCAAATGGCACCCTACCACCTTGGCAATCTCTTTCGGCTTCTTCTGGGAGAGCAACAAACTGGTGATCACTTCTTTCGCGAACATTTTGACGAATTTGCAATAAAACAAATAGAATGTTTGGATGCAGCACTTGAAAGTAAGCATCAACAATTGCACTTTCGACAGAAATCCGTCACTAGCTACACGAATTAACCCAATACTCAAGTTTGAGCATTTTCGCATTATTTTCTGCCGTACCCTGTACACCCCCTTCTCCTTCTCCCCCCTCCCCCCCCTCTCCAAAAAACAACAAACCATACATCTACAAACCCCCCACAAAAGAAAAAAATAATATACAACAATACACAATTTACTTCAAAAACACCAACCACCAACACATCCATTCCTCTCCCCTCCCCACACAAAAAACACCCCTATTTATAAAATTTTTTTATTACCTCACATTCTTTATACTTCAATACGATGGCCTCACACCATTTTTTATCGTGTGTTTACGGTGAATTAAAACGAGCCAAAAATAATTTTGAAGTTTTCCAAAAACCATAACTATGACTCCACAATTAATCTAAGTGCACGGAAGGAAAGGTGAATACATTTGAAATTCATCTGTATCAGTAAAATGTTCATTTTTGTTTAGCTCTACTTGAAAAAACGGGGCAAAACTCTGCTCGTATCAAAAGACAAAGAACCAGGTCTAATACCAAATGTGAAAAATTGCTCTAATTGATTGATCTAAAATACACTGAAACACCACCTTTCAATGGAAAAATAGAATTTGGTGGAAGCAATTCTTTTATTTTTCAAATCACAGTAAATTGATTGTATTGAGATCACTTTGAAGTGTTATATGTAATTTTACTGCAACAAAATATTATTTGATAATTGAAGGACTAATAGGTTATACGTTAACTTTAATCTATATTATTTTTTTGTTCTTACGATAGTTGAAGCATTCAACTATGCAGGCAAAGTTTATGACCTTTTAGTGTGCAACGCAAATGTTTGGGTTTCTTTTTAAAGCGTAGTTCCATTTTCTTCAAGCTAATTTTCCATACACAAAACCTGGTTCCAGCCAGGAAATGGATTACGTCGTCCTCATCGGTTCTGTTTTCCTTCAAGGGTCACACAAAATCACCACTCACGTGGCAAAATAAATCACCTGTGCACCTAAACCTGTCAGGAACCGTATTTTTAGCTACAAACGACCCGCACCAACGAGCACGATCCAATACTCACACAAATGTCCTTCCAATGTGCGGTACGTTCGACTAAGTATAACTGACTGTTTCAAACGTGTTCTTTTATTCTCTATTCCGTTTCACCTTTTTTTTCGCCACTCTACCTATCCGGAACGGACTGAAGACTTCAAAGAGGAACGACGGTTGCTGCTAGAAGTGATTGGACCCGATTTACAGTCGGTTTACGATGATCGACAAATTGAGGTAATCGAGGGGAAATTCGACGATTGTTTGTGCTTACTTTCTCCATTTATATTCCGTTTCAAATCTTAGGTCGAGCTTGTGGACGTCCACTTTGGAACGGGAAGCGGCTGTTCGGTGGTGGACTTAGATCCATATGTGCTGGAGGACCACCTGTACGAAATAGAAACGTGCCAACGAGTTTCTAAAAGCGTATTTTCAATCGTAAGTACATGAACACATAGCTGCACTCGGAGGGGTAGACTTATATCATTTGCAAATTTTTGTTCTTAAACCATAGAGTTATGGGAATTCTTTGAACAACTAATTTGGAATTCTCCATTTGAATGATTTTTTTTTGTTTCGGTCAATCCTGTATCTATTAGGCCTCCCTCAGCTTGCTATTGGCGACGCTAAAAAGCAAAAAAAAAAACAGTCATGATTGAGTCGGCTGGGTTTTATTCTATGCCAGGTTACTTGTCTATCTCTTTGAACTTAGATTTTTTTTTGCCATTCACACTCTACATCCAAATAAATAGTACGACCAATAAAAAATGCGAAAAGTTTACACTTTTCACTGAAAATTAAATTCAGCTTAGGGTAAGGGGATGGAATGTTAGCCTAGCTCCTTCATTCGGCCTATGTACCATATGTGTTATTAATTCAGCCATAATCTACAAAATCATGTTGCTATCAGGATGGCCGATTAATTCCAATGCAATTGAGATATTATTAATCAATTTATGGTAACTCACATCCGTGCAATGTTCGATTTTCTTAACTTTTTAGACACCACGATTTTGCTGGTTAAGCTGAACAAATTATCTGCACGATCTTTGATTAATCTTAATTTGGTTAAATTGAACCGTTTAACCGTGTAATGCAGCATGGATATACAAAACATAGTCACACGTTATTAACTAAATGTTCACATCAATAAAATAACAATAATTTAACAAAACACCTTAGACCCAATGTTAGGGACATATTATTTTCTATGTACCCAACTATGGCCTGTTGGATTGATAACATGAGTAACATAAGTCCTGGGAATACTTTCAGGCGTTTATTTGACAGCATATACAAACACACAGATGTCAACCAATGTACTTGTCACGTTCATCTGTGTTCCTACTGAACTGTCAAACTCAAATTGCGTAGTTTCAAATTTTTTTTCTGTACACAATAGGGTTGCTGCAATAGATGAATCATAGGTGATTCATTCATTCATTCATTCTAACGTTTCTTTAAACTATACATCTGCTGTCGACGTTTTACTTCATTCGAGACGGCATAAGGACCGCAAGCACCTGACTGCGATAGCGTGCTCCCCCTTCCCTCACCTCTTTATTTTATATGTCAGCTTTTTTCCTTATATCCCTCGTCAAAACCTACAAGAATTTCGAAATATCCATTGACCCCGGTCTACAGGCTGCCTGGAGGTCCGTGACTGTGGACAGTAGTCACTACTTAGATGATGCATAGGTGGATTTCCTACCCTACTCTCCCCTTGAATACGTTAATCACGTTTTCTAGGATTCTGCCCAAAGGATCGTAGTTCGTTGGTTAGGTTCTCATCTAAACAACCCAGGAGACATGTCATGGAATGATCTGAATGATGGATCTTTATGTCTATGGTTCTGAACATCACCGTCAACTACATACCTTCACTGAATCGCCTGATACAAACTGGAAATAACTACAAGTAATTTTGGAGTCAATAAATGTACACTTTCCAGCAGACAATAGACAAACTGTACATGCTTGTGGCGCTACAAATAGTAACGGGTGCTCAACAAAATTGAGAATGATATCAATAACTTTCTGTAATCAAAGTAAAGAGCGTAAATTGTTTTCTCTCCAAGAGAATTGCTTTCTGGACTCCCTAGAAATGGGTGGCATGTTTCGTTTCGCTCGGGTGCTGTCAGTTCAATCATAGATGGCGTCGAAACAGCAAGCACTCCGCGAGCGTGTTGTACGGTTTTACGAAACGCATGGCCATCGTGGAAAAAGAGACGAAAACGTGCCCTTGAGCACAGTTTACTGGATCCTGGCATCCCTTAGTGTGGAGCGGAAGGCCGGTAGCGGCACTTTCTGGCATCACTGGTTATGTTTACACTACCTTTGTCTTCGGGCTCTGTATATTGCTGCTTTTCCGAGTGCATAACGAATCGATAAATCGAGAGTGAGTGAAAATGAAACCAACTAAGTTCCTGCAGGTGAACCTCCATCATGCAAAAGGAGCATCTGCTGTTTTTGGTTGATAAAACACTGAATTGCTATCCCATTACAGAATTCGTCAAACGGGACATTGTTGCGGTCATGGTTGAGGTGCCTACCACCAGAGGAAAAACTGAGGTCATAGTGGCTTCAGCCTATTTTCCGGGTGATGCTCCTGAGGTGCCTCCTCCTGAGATCGATTCATTTGTCAAGTACTGTAGAGCAAATAATAAGTCATTCATCATTGGCTGTGACGCCAACGCACATCATTCCGTATGGGGTAGTACGGATATCAACAGTCGAGGGGAGTGCTTATTGGAATATCTCTCATCAAATAATATAGACATATGCAATAAGGGAAACGTACCTACCTTTTTAAATGCTATTAGACAAGTCTCTTAGATCTAACATTGTGCAATAGTGCAATTTATGAAAAAATTGCAAATTGGGAAGTTTCTGAAGAAACGTCATTGTCAGATCACTTTTAGACACATTATGTTTGAATGGAGTGAGGGGAATCGGTCAACTACTACGTTTAGAAATCCTAGGAAAACTAACTGGGATCAATATGTACAGTGTTTGAATTCGGAGTTATTTACAGAAGGTGGAAAGATCGATTCTGTTCAGAAATTGGAATCGTTTTCCCAAAAGGTAAATGATAAGATCTTAAATTCTTTCACCACTAGTTGTCCTATCAAAAAATCGTCCTCTAACAGGGATGTTCCATGGTGGAACTCTAAATTGGAACGTCTGCGTAAAACGTCTCGTAGATTGTTTAATAAAGCGAAAAGAACCTCAGATTGGACCCCCTATAGGAGTGCACTTACTGAGTACAATAGAGAAATAAGAAAATCCAAACGAAGATCCTGGGTTCTAACGTGTGAAAACATAAGCAATAGTCCGGAAGTCGCAAGACTTCAGAGGGCTCTTGCAAAGGATCACACGATTGAACTTGGGCATCTGAAAAATGAGGATGGAGTTTTTACAAAAACTCCTAGTGAAACGTTAAAGTTGATTATGGAAACACATTTTCCTGGATCAGTTTTGTGTGTAGATCCAATCAGAGATGGATCACTTGAAGATGGAAGAAGTTCTACAAGGGCATCTCAAATGTCTGTTAGAACAAAAATCGCCGCAAATGACTTGGCTGATAAAATCTTTAAGAAAGCCAGGGTAGAAAATGCGTTGAGATCTTTTCAGCCTTACAAATCTGCAGGAATGGACGGGATATTTCCAGCATTACTTCAAAACGGCGAAGCAGTGTTGATCTCGCCATTAATTGAGATTTTTAAGGCAAGTTTAAGACTCAACCATATTCCAACTTCATGGACACAAGTAAAAGTTATCTTCATACCTAAAGTAGGAAAGCGAGACAAGGCGCATCCTAAATCATACAGACCCATTAGTCTTTCATCAGTCCTATTAAAGACTATGGAAAAAGTGTTGAATGATTATATCAATTCAAATTACATGAACAAGCATCCACTATCTGAGTTCCAGTTTGCTTACCAGTCTGGTAAGTCAACAGTTACGGCACTGCATAGTGTGGTTTCAAAGGTAGAAAAAGCTCTATCGGTAAAAGAAATAGCACTTTGTTCTTTCTTAGATATTGAAGGAGCTTTCGACAACGCTTCCTATTCGTCTATGGCTCGTGCCATGAAGAAAAGGAACTTTGACATGAACATAATTAACTGGGTTCATACCATGCTAGCAAAAAGAGAAATCACTTCAGAGCTGGGAAGTACGTCTATTACAGTACGGGCAACAAAAGGTTGTCCCCAAGGAGGAGTCCTCTCACCACTAATGTGGTCCTTAGTTGTAGACGATCTTCTAAGAAGCTTAGAGGAAAAAGGTTTCGAGGTTGTAGGTTTTGCAGACGATATAGTCATTATAGTGAGGGGAAAATTTGACAACATCATTTCAGAAAGAATGCAATGGGCCCTAAAATTTACCCAGTCTTGGTGTATCAAGGAGGGCCTTAGCATAAATCCATCAAAAGTAGTAATTGTACCTTTCACTAGGAAAAGGAAGTTTAGTCTAAAAGCGTTTCAGCTAGGAGGATTAAAGATTCATCTTAGTGAACAGGTTAAATACTTAGGAGTGATACTGGATGCCAAACTGAACTGGAATGCTCATCTTGAGTGTGTGATCGGTAAGGCAACCAGTGCTTTCTGGATATGCTCAAAAACATTTGGCAGAAAATGGGGTCTAAGACCAAAAATGATAATGTGGATTTATACATCCATAATACGTCCAAAAGTAACGTATGCTTCTCTTGTGTGGTGGCCAAAAACAAAAGAGGCTACTGCACAGAAAAAGCTTACAAAACTTCAACGGCTAGTATCCATTGCTATAACGGGAGCGATGCGCAGCACTCCATCAAATGCGTTGAATGCAATTCTAAATCTGCTGCCTTTGCACGAATACGTGCAACTAGAAGCGGAAAAGAGTATGCTTAGACTTAAACGGCTGAAAACTTTCCTGTCTGGTGACTTAGTCGGTCACCTGAGCATTTCACAAAGCTTTCAAAATGGGCCAGTGATGTATATGAATGGAGACTGGATGAAACCTGTGGAAAACCATGACATCCCTTACAACATATGTGAAACGTCACGTATAGATTGGGAAGTCGGAGGTCCCACTGTTCGCCATGGCTCCATAAAATTCTTCACAGATGGCTCAAAAATTGGAACAAAAACGGGAGCAGGAATCTTCGGCCCTGGGGTAGAAATCTCAGTGGCGATGGGAAACTATCCAACGGTTTTCCAAGCGGAGATCTTTGCTATAATAAAATGTGTTAACGTTTGTCTGAAGAGGAGATATAGACATGCAAATATTTGTATTTTTACAGACAGCCAAGCGGCACTCAAAGCGTTAAGTAATTATAAATGCACATCCAAACTTGTCTGGGAATGCATTCTTTCATTGCGAAAGGTGTGCCAAGAGAACTCGGTAAATTTATTCTGGGTTCCGGGACACTGTGGCATTGAAGGCAATGAAAGGGCAGACGAGCTTGCTAAACAAGGTTCAAATGCACAGTTTATTGGCCCAGAACCATTCTGCGGTATATCATACTGTGCCATAAAAATGGAATTAAAATCTTGGGAAGTGCAAAGGGTGATGACCAATTGGTTGGTCACCACAAAGTGTGTTCAAGCGAAAAGGTTTATAATTCCAAATGTTACAATCAGTAAAAAGCTTCTGGAGCTCAATAAGAGAGTTCTTTGTACCTATACTGGCCTAGTAACCGGACATTGCCCGAGTAGATATCATTTGAAAAACATTGGCCAGGTTCAGAATGATATCTGTCGTTTCTGTAACATGGAACGTGAAACCTCGGAACATCTGCTTTGCAGTTGTGATGCTTTGTACAAGAGCAGACTTAAATTTCTGTACAGTGGCTATATGCAACCTAAAGAAATTTGGACTGCAAATCCTGGAAAGGTGGTGGGTTTTATAAACTCAATTTTGCCTGACTGGGAGACGCGTCTTGGGCTGGTCACTTGACAAATGGTGATCTAGCTTTAAGATGCGAATTAGAATAGTAAACAGGGGTATACCACAAAAGTTCAACTCAGTGGACGCAGTGGTTCTACGCCCCAACAAAAAAAAAAAAAAAATATTTCTTTACAATATTTCTTCTACCAAACTACTAGTGTCAGTAATTTAGATAATAATACTATCGTTGCGATAACCACGTACAACGCGAAAGATGTTTCTTTTGAATCAAACTAACCATAAAACAAGACAACTTCCGCCGCGAATATTGTGTTAGCTGCATATAGCCTTCAAGAAAACCAAGCGGTCAAATTAGCTCCACACGCAGAACCAAGTTTTCGGCTTCACGATTGTTGTTCGTGGATGACAGCCGCTTCAGCCTGTGAGTAAGAGCAGCTCCGCGATTTCATTTTAAATTTTTCAGGTTCAATTAATGATGAACACTCAGAAATACGTTAAGCAATGTCTCCAGAAGCGATGATCAGGCAGCACGAAGGTCAAGTAGTGTTTTGGCCTGATTTGGCGTCGTGTCATTACGCATAGGACACTTTAGAATGGTACAAAAGTCAAAATGTATGTTTCTTGCCGAAAGACATGAATCCGCCGAACTGCCCGGAGGCACGGCCAATCGAGACTTTTTGGGCTTTAACCAAAGCAAAGCTTCGAAAATTCATAAAACCAGCGGATGACATCTAAAAATTTAAAAAAGATTGGCCAAAAGTGGTCAAAATGGTGGGAATGTTCGAGGAAAAGTTAGGAGTCTTGGCCATGATTAAATATTTTGATTAAACGAGAGTAAAAACTAAAAAAAACATATTTCTTGTTATGCTTATACTTTCTGGAACAGTCTTTATGTTGAATTATAATTTTTGGCAAACATCAGTTTATGTGTTGCAATTTTAACGCGGAAAACTTTTAGACATCAGCTTTCAACTGATGGTTTAACCGAATTTCCCTTTCCTTCGCCATGACCCGCCCGGTTGTGTCAAGGATGACAAAGTATGACCAAAGAGCCATTGCTTGCTAGAACCAATCTAGCTACTGTGATGACGTTTCTAGCCACTGAAATCGTCAAGGATAGGAAATGTCGTCCGTGAAAATTAGAATGCCAGAATCAAACCACCTATCATGCAGTCGGCCACTTGCAGCGACGAGGAGCTGAGTAAACAAATATACGTAGTGAACATACCACATGATGGTACTGCCCAAGAAAACCGGAGAGAGATATTAATTTCTAACGCATGCCTTAACCTCAGTCCCTTTTAGGACAATCATTTAAATTTTAAAGATACCGTATGCGTGATAATGTTTGCACTATTGAGAAATGTAAAAATTAAAAAAGCTTTGGGAAGTTTCGGTTGCGATTTTTTTTTATTTATTGAAGAAGTGAATGTTTCTGAGAGTCATAATCTATGTTAATCATCGATCGAGTTTCCATTTGCTGCAATAACGGCCTCTTCAAGCTTCCGGAACTCACGAGAGGTCCTAAAAATTTAGCCTGGATCCATTTCTCCATTTCCTGATACGGGTCAATGTTTGCCTGAGGCTTGCTGTACTCGGCTGACGTTTAGAACAGGCATTGGCCTTCATGACGCGCCATATTGAGTAATCCAGCGGATTAAGATCGGGGCTGGATGGCGGCCACATATCCTTGCCCAGAATGGCAGGTGCTGCTGCAACCACTTCTGAGTGTGGTTCGAGGTGTGGTACGGAGCCCCATCTTGTTGAAATACTACATTTGGAATCAAAACGTACTGTTCTTTAATCCACGGAAGAACATGTTTACTTAAAATCCCGATGTAGACCTCTGTGTTTACATTGTCGCCTTCTGGAATGAACACCGAGCTCATTTTTGCCATCGGAAGCCACCAATCTAAACACCATAACGGTAGCAGGATGCTTGAGAAAGTTCAAGATTATCTTACATCGCTCGACATTCGCGAGCCCTCGACTTCACCTCGAAATTTTCCTTAACGATCGTCGGCGCCATAAAGTCGTTGATGCCGTGTTTCTTCGCCATTTCCCTCATTGAACATACTGAATTCGCCCGAATCTTCCTTTTGATGGTAGTGATAACGGTCGGAATCCGAGCTGACCTCGGGCGATCTGTGGCCATCTTCGCAGATAGTGTCCTTTTCTTTTCTCGGGCTAAGACCCCTTTCACGGTCCACCAGGACACTCCCACGGCGATTGAAGTGTCCTTTTGCGACATTTGCGCGTAGGACCGAGCGTAGGACAAACAACTTTTTTAGAAGTAATTCAACAATCAACAATTAGAGCATCGCCTTCACTTTGTTCCCGACGAGGCCTAGGTATCTGCTTCTTCTTCTCTCCTGACGTTTACACTTCCTGCTGATTTTTCTTTCTTTTTTGTCTTTCTGGTTGCCGACAGTGCGCCATTCACTGCCTTCACCTTTCTCTTCGTCGTTTTTGAGCTTTTTCAGCTCCTCCTCCTCTCCTAGTGCGTCTCTTTTCCTTTTCACCAAGCGTGGATTCTGGGGTTCCTTCAGCGTTTCCAGTGCCTCAACCGTTGCCTTCTCCGTTGGTCCGTTTGTCTATCCTCAAAAACCTTTTCGAGAGTCTCTGCTCTCATCCACATTGCATCCTGCTCGTGTTTGGCTGCAATCACGGCCGATTTGACACGCGTCACCCAATCCCTTGATTTCGTTTTGGACGTTGTGCCGGCCCTTTACATAATCGTAGTGTTCGTCGATCCGGCTTCTGATTCGATGGAGGTAATTTCCAACGCTGTCTCCTCGAGTTGTGCTACTGCGGGATGAACATCTGGGTCAGGAAACCCTGTGACATGCTACTGCTGGTACTTGCAGTGACCTCCAAATTCGGCACTGATGACCTCTGTAGCTTCCCGCTTCTTGCAAACACTGTCGCACCACCGACTTCGTTGTCTGACAATATGCCATCATCGTTTAATTTTGTTTTTTTTTCTTTTTTTTCTTTTTTTCTTTTTTTTTCCTCCGTTGTCCTCCATTTTGATGAGCCTCCCTCCGGACCGCTATGTTCACTCCATGTAGATAGTCGTCATCGTGATCTCATGGCTATCCTTGAAGCGTTGAGGTCATGCTTGGGTTGACACGGTCCTTCATAGGGACCATGTTCAGATCCGGATTGGCGTAAGTCAGGAATGTTACATCTGAGCCTACTACCCACCACTTAATGTGACAAGCTTCGAACGTATCCAGAGGCCTGCCAAGGTATTACCGGGACGGGGCAGCCGTGCCATTAGTCTACTTGCCATTTTTGGAAGGTGTCACTCTTCCATACTCTGGAAGCAGAATAGCCCGACTACCAGCCCTGCGCATCAATTCCAATCCGTTGATTCATGTCGTATTCTTATTAGATGTTATGACCAGTGTGCCCGTAAATGAGGATCGCACTGGCTTTGATCCTCATGTGCCAGTTCGCACTCTTGGGTGGGGTGTGCGCAGAGGAATCCGAGCTCCCACCCCGTGAACTCGTTAAGCCCAGCAGTCCCTACTGTGTGTGTGTGTGGGGGGGGGGGGGCTGTTTGAATCTGCGTGTACGTTTTTCTTATCTGCTCCCCTCGCTTTACCACCAGCCACAGAAACCTAGGACAAGAAGTAGTGCTCATGTCCCAGCCAACAGACAAGCTCTCACGCAAGAAGAGCCTAGACACATATAGGAAACGCCTGTGTTCCAGCCCAGAAAACCGGACAACACAGGAGTGCATTAACTTTCTTAGCTTCGTCACACCCAATGACCTACAAACATATAAATATATATATCTGCTTTCTCGCCAAGGAAAGCCTCCCGCACAAGCTCATCTAACTTCCAACTCCTGATGTCTATGAAGGTAGAATGAGTTCTCAGCATCTTCTTAAGTTGACATCTAATGATCACTTCTCTCCCATCCCTTGCTGATCATTTGGACCTGGCCAGGTGTTGTGCGAAGAGATTGATGGATGACGAGCCTGTCACATCCAAGGCAGCTCTTCTGGCGCTTCCATCGTCACTACAATAGACAACCCAGGATTGTCTATGGTCGTAAAACGCTAAATGCTATGCTATGTATAACAATCTTGCTCTAGTTTTCGCCCAAGATTTTTGCTATTTTCAGCTTTGTATAAGTCTTCAGGTTGTTGCGCTTCTTGATTCTTTGCAACATGCTTTTTTGGCCAAATCACGAATCGACATCGATCTGTTTCGAAGGATGAAGTTGACTACCCTCTAATCCAAATTAGGGCCAGCTGGATCAGGTTTTCTTCCTCTTCTTGGCAGCGAGTAGTGTTCTCCAAACTTATTGATGATACGCTGTCGTGAGGAACCCCGCAAAGTTTCGCTATTTTGTACATCGAGACATGCTTTTCACGAAGCCACCTGTTCACCAATTGAATTTTAACACATTTTGTTTCTATTCGCGTTATCTCGAAAACGATCTCTGTTTACCGAAAATTCAAGAGCTGATCATGTTGTTGACAGATGAACACGTCGAATGTTGGTAGGCTCGGATCTATAGTCTCACGAGTGTATGTGTGAGCGCATCGTAAGCGTTGCCAGTTTATTTTCGATACAATCCTTATATGAGACATTTTTTTATCAAACAGTAAACTAGCGTGTGGGTGGATATACTTTTCTATTATACTCGTACTGTATCTGGTTCAGGATATATACAAGGATACAATATGTAAAGCTTTCGGGACAGTGCAGCTTTCTTCAAAGAATTAGATTTTTTATATTGATGCAAATAAAAATATTGAAAAATACAACGTGAATTTCCTCAACAGGCCTGTTATGCGTGTAGCGGCAGTATACTCCATTCGAATAAAGGATAACAAATACCTCTTAATATTGGAATTCTTCTAAATCCGTTCACTCAGTTGCTACCTCCTTCAAGGGCAGATAGAGATATCCCCTTTGATAAGCCCAAGCTTTCGTGTTTACCAGATTCAAGTTCCGATTGTGTCACCCAATGTGTGTTTCTGGTTTTTTTTTGTGATGGTCGGTATGGCAATATTTGACAAGGATGTGTCAAAACAATAAACCCACTCGATATCTTTGCGATGAAGACAGATGAAGAAATATCACTGAGATTTATGTTTGTTTGTCAGCACATAGGCATTACATTGGCATAACGTATAAACGCATATTCATCACGACGGGTGATGTTCTTGCGATAATCATGACAAGATAAATTGATGATTTCTTTATATTCTGGAGTGTTTTTTTATTACTCTAGGCTGTTTAACGGTAGAGATTTTGTCAGAATATGCAAGATTCAATGTGGCAGTAGTGGATTACAGATTAATGCGATGCAAGAGTTGTATTTCACAAACCGAATTCTATATGGATGAGAAAGTAGCTGAGCAACTTAACTTTTTATTTAATTTAATGATTGGAAAATCAACTAGTCAGGTAGAAGCTGCTAACTGAATGGTTTGTATCACAAATCATACTCGCCAAATTGGTTCCTCGTGAATGCACAATACTTTTATCGAGATTAAACGATTCTCAACTTTTTAGGCGTAACGTTACATGCTGATCCATGGAACTCTCTCAATCAACAACTTCTCTGGAAGTTCTCGCTGAATGCCAATTTTTCTTCCCTCAACCTTTGTATGTTGTAATCATCATTTATCAGAAGCATGTATAATCAAATGCATATCTCTCAAATACCTAGCGATAATGTGATAATCACATAATAGCATCGTTATTGGAGAGCTTCCTTAGCTCATAAATTTTATCCATTCGCTTGAAATTTCCAATTTTATCACCGTTTCTCGTTTGGCCTGAACGAACGAACTCTTGCCCCCCACCTCACTTCTTGGGTTGTGCTGGTGTAAAAAAATGAAAACACATCGGCCAGCAATAACGAAGGTTCGATGATTTCAAAAGGAACCGCTTTACGTCGAAGTTATGATGATTTATGTTCTACGCAGATGAGTGTATAAACGCATTTTCCGCTTTCCATCTTACAGTTTTCCTGGTCCCATCATTAAATGGTATTGGTATTTCCTCGTGAAAAATTACTGCCCATATACTACTGTGTTGGGAAAACAGTCTAGCCCGACAGTGCCTCTTGTGTACCTAAAACTTGGAGTTCTCAATCAAACATATTTTATTGACGTTTTTCTCTCTTTTTTTCTCTTCCCGGCGTACACTCGACAAAAAAAAGATATTGTTAGGATCACGTTTGGGCAATTTTTTGCTACCAACGAAGCTAGATTCAGACGTTTTTACGGTAATCAGCAAGCGTACGACGGCGGACGAGTGCGAGTGCCTCAGGAAATGGTACCAGGAAGATCCGGTCACGGGGGAATTTGTGCTACGGACGCAATTTAGGTGAGTATGTGGTGTGGGTAATTTTTCTGAGATTTTTGTTGTTGTGTTTATTCTTTGCGCTTTGATCGAATGTTGATTTTCGGATAGACGTTAGATATTTTCAACAAGGGTCAGTTTTTATCCCGGAGATGATTTGCATAATTCGGAAGTGTGTACGGAAGAAAGAAACAAATCACACAGCAAGTACGCGTGTGTCAGTCTATGGGTCGCGAGCCAATTGAGGACTTGCCCTCTGATGGGTCGTGGAATGTTAATCAAATTTGTTGAATGTTATCAATGTGTAAAGTTTTTGGGGAGATTGTACAGTGCATACCTAGGAATTTAGTTTAAAATTCTGAAATTTTGATTGGGTTGAAAGTCGTTTTTATTTCACCACCTTGACTAACTAAAATCAACTAACCAACTCGAGCACGCCAAGATCAACAAGACCATCTGCTGCGGATTCTAGGTTGACGAAACCTAATCGACTTTTCATTAGAGATACAAGCGGGATCCAAAAGCCGCCGATTCTACAAAGTACTGGGTCCTCCCTTAGCTCAGTCGGTAAATGCGCAGCTACAAAGCAATACCATGCTGGAGGTGACTAGGTTCGATTCCCGGTCTGGTCTAGGAATTTTTCGGAAAGGAAAATTTCTCGACTCCCTGAGCATAGGGTATTGCCACACAATTATACTAATGCTAAAATGGTACCTGGTATCGAAATCTCCCAATTAATAACTGTGGAAGTGCATTTAGAATACTAAATTGAGAGCAAGCAATAAGCGAATTGTGAAAGCAATAAGCTTGAAATGCTAAAAGAAGAAGAATTGTAGCACTCTTACAATCCACGAAAATAGCTGTTGTCCTAGTTTATCAATTAAAATTCTTTATGTATTTGTCGCTAACTGCACGTGACGTTTCAGTCAAACAAATTAGCGCCTTAATTAACGCAACGTCGTTTGCGTAGTTCGGTTAGTGGTGCCAAAGGAGAAAGACCTAAACACCCTTTAATTGTTTCATCCAAAATCGATATGCATGCAGATTTGCGTACCAAAGCACTTTCATCATCGACCTGGCCGAAAGGAGTTGTCTTTCAGGAGTTTTCGGACAAGCACATCTACTGCCAGCATATTGGAAGCCCCTAATCCTCCCATCATAGTCGAGCCCTTCGAGCCAAAGACCATCAGTGACCGCAGTCCTGGGTTTGAGTTCCGAGAGGGGGTCTACCAAACTGCAATCTCAGGAAAGTACTCTGTTCATCCCAGCTCTTTGTACCCTGAAAACTTAATTGCCTTCAGGTAATTATCTCTGAATGATCCAACCGTCAGAACACAACTTGTCATAAGATCCTCGCAGGCAGCACCTAATGCGATAATCTTGGAGGATCTGCAATCTGGACGCAACACAGAAAGCCCCTGATTCTTTCGCCACAGGTCTGCTTTATGCAATCATCGTTAAACACCCCGCGGTTTCTCGTTGACCGCATTCACCGTCTGTTCCGGAAGAGCAGCAACGACGTGTGGGTAGGTGCCGGTGTCCCTGTCTAATCACTGCAGTTATGACATTTCGGGCCACTGAATTCCTCAAGGATAGGCAACATAGTTTGTGACAACTAGATTGCCAGAATCATCTCACGTATCTTGCCATCGGTCATTCGCAGCGACGAGGAGTTTAGTTAACTGCTGTCATGAGTGAAAATAAATTGCACATAATGGTGTGATATAGAAAATAATATGTAACGCGTGTCATTTTTAGGACAAACAATTAAACTTTACAATAAAAGAGTTTATGTTAAAGGGAAATTTTGTGATCGAGCCTGCATATTATTAAAAACAACATATTCTGAATTGTTTGAGGGAAACAGTCGAGAGTGGTAAATTGGATAAAGATTTTTCACTGTCTAACTGAAAAACGTAAGCAATGGCACAACATTCTTGACTTTAAGAGCTTACCTCAGTAATCCACCACGATAATTTCAAAGAGGAAGACTGCTCCTATCCGAAAGAGTTTGTAGCTAACATGGGCACACTTTTTGTCACGAGATATTTACGGAAGAAGTCATTGCTTACGTTTGTTGAGCTCGAATGAAAAATCTTTGTCAAATTTTAAGTTAGCCAGTACATTGCACGTAAATTCAGCTCGCTAGAGTAGTAAATCTTAAGCAATGAAACTGCACACTTTTTGTGCTGTGTTTAGCCTTTCATAGTCTGTATCTTTGATTACGTTTGCATTAAGAAAATGGACTTTTTTTCGGATGGTGATAAAAAAAATGCTAAGACAGATAATTGCTTTTGATGAATTTCCCATGGAAGGTTATTATTTAAGCATGCTTGCAAAAAAATTCTACGTCCTTGCGAGCGGCTTTCCGGCAGTTAACCGAAACATTCGCCATGCCGGACCAAAACATGCGTGTAGGCATGTTTTTGAGTTCTTTCTTCGTTTTATTTATCAATTTCTCCTCAGTTTTCGCGACAAAATTGTTGGAATAGATCTTACGCTTCAGGTTGGCCCAGAAATTCTCGATGGGACGCAGCTGGGGGACGTTGGACGTGTTCGCCGACTTGGGTACCACATCGATATTCAGCCTCCATCTCCTCCAACAATCGCTTCGAGTAGTGGGCCGACACCAGATCCGGCCAGAGCACCGCGTTTTCGCCCTTTTTGTATTTCTTGATGAACGACGCAACTGCCGTCAGGCATTTCGTACTATAAATTTCCCCGTTCACGGCCAGTCCGGAGCGAAAGAAGAGTGGCATTGACATCCCCTTCTCGCTGATTGTCAGCCACAGCAGCACCTTCTTGGGAAACTTGGTGTGTGAAATGAACTTCACCTCGGAGCTCACTTCATTCGTAGGGAAAATAAAATACGAAGTACCCTGCCAGTCGTTGCCATCCAGGGTGAGATAAGTCTCGTCGTCCATCACTACCGCCACGTCGCGATTCGCCGGGAAAATCGAGTTGACCATTTTAATCAGCCGCTGCTGCTGCGTCATTGCCTGCAGCTCCGAAACCAGTAGACGCGACTTCCGCTTCCTGACATGTATGTTCATGTTTGCCAGGTACTTTTTCACTGTTTGGCCGGTTGAACTGACCTCCCGGCCAAGCGCACACAGCGATGTAGCCACTTTTCCCTCGGTCTTCCTCTTAAGCATCCTTTGGAGCTTCTTGTCGCTCAGGGTCGTCGGCCATCCGGAACCGGGCTTTCTTTCGATGCTCCGATTGTTGTATAACAGTGCCAAGATGTTGTAGATGCCGGAACGGGCGTATCCGGGGTCCTCAAAGTGCCGCACGATGTCCGTTTTAACCTGCTGACTCATGGGTTAATATGTTTGATGCTGCATTGGTAGTTTCGTCAGTGCGGGTGAAGGTAAACCCATGAAAAATCGGCATTTTTTGTCCATTTTTTTTTAAATTGAAACGTAAAGGAGGATAATAGTGATGTGACGTGACTCTCTGTTAGTAAATACAGGCTGTTCAATTCCAAATTAAGAAGATTTCATTAGATGAAACTGGCAATGTACATCGTAATCCATAGAAAGATCGATAAATGCTGTAGTATATGCAGATGCCTGTTATTTATAGAGCATTGTTGCTTATAGATGCCTGTTATTTATAGGGCACTTTACGGGACGATTTGGATCACTGCTGTTGGATGTTTTAAATACTTTTGTATTCTGCTGAAATAAACCACCCACACTTGTGAGTGGCCCCAACATCCTTACTGTTGGGGTAAATCGGTTCTCAAACACGTATTCTTGTATTCCATTGAAATAAACCACCCACCCATGGCCCCAACGGCATCCTTACTGTTGCTTTAAATCGGTACCAAAACAAACTTTAATGTGCATCTCTGTACAGAGAATACACCGGGAACATAGTTCAATATCTTATTCGCTGCCGACGTCAGTTGAATTATGCCCACTGTTTACCAAAACGGATCCTGCTGCAAACCCAACCTTTAAATCCAACATTTAAGTGATTTTTCGTGGAACTGCAGTGGATTTCTCGGCTTCCTTCAAAGCGAGTACCACGTCAAAATATTCCTACCCATTCCCTACTTGACCTTCATTCGGCGCCGGTTTTGTGGTAGTTTGGAATCACCAGTCTTAACACATTGAGGATGTATGGTAGTCCCAAGCATCATCTGTTGGCTCTCTGTGTAAAAACAGCTGATTTGTCAATAACGGAGTAACAACCTTGGGTGTTCAATTATGTTCATGCTGATTTTACGAAACGATTTGGATCAGTTTTTTTTTAAATTTATGAATGAAATTTGACAGGAAGCAGCAGCATAACTGCTGTAAAAAGCAACATCAGCACCAACAACACAACAAAAGGCGACTGTGTCTTGTGATTTAGTAAAAGCTCAGTACTTTTTCAAACAGACGTATCTGATTTTGTAGCATCACCATCATGATAGGGAAATGTTATTCCTTGTGTTGGTGGCCCTAGTTTGCAAGAAACTGCTTAGAACATCAGATACGTCTGTTCGAACAAGTTTTCCCATGGAAGTTTTTTTTTATTTTCACCTCGAGTCGATATAGTAGATCTGTCAATCATGTATGCAACCGCCAGAGAGACGTTTTGTTTTTAAGCAAAATATTCGTAGCTCTTTGAATTTTTTTTTCGAGAAAACCCCCGGAAAATGCACCTTTCTCTTCTTGGACGAGCGACACAAAGATGGACAGAAAGCGATAATGATCTGGTTATCGGGTTTATTGACGTCACAGCAGGGATCATCTGGCTGGTAAATAGTGGATAATCTCCTTTAGGCTCTGCCCTAGCAGCAGATTTCTTGCAAATTTGTTGAAGTAACTTCAATGTGACTTAATTGAGCCACAACCAAGTAGCTGCAACCAATTATTACGGTTTTGTGTAACTTGGGTGACTCTTGAGAATGATCGATGGCACCCTGCCCAGAATTTCGGAATTTGTTTGAGTATCCTGCGAATCACAGAGCCACTTGTTAAATATACGAATATGTCCATGTTGGATGGACGAATGTGCGATGCGGGATTAAATGGTTGGGCAGAACCCCTAATGATACCCGAGTTCAAGCCTAAGGACTGTACTCGAAAAAAAATGAGACACATTTTAAGTCGGATTTTCTTCAAACTCTCAGGGAGTAAACAACAACTTTATGGTAAGGTTACTATTGCATTGGTTTATTGAATCTTTTCTCCATGACCGAATGCCTACACTTTGCCCTTGACACCAAACATAAGGTTTTGGGCAATAGTGGGGCCGACTTCTTTTGATACTTTAAGCCGCTGTTTCATCAAAGCCAGCTCATTCTCGAATGCTTTAGGTGTTTTACGAAGCTTTCATGATGGCCCAAAATTCCGGTGAGTTCCGTTGGGTCAAATTCTTTTGGAACAAAAACAACATTATTATCTCTGTACCAGTCTAACACCAGCCAAGCTTAGTAGCAGGATGCCAAATTCGGCAAAAATAGCCTCCGTGAGACCGCAGAATTGGCAGCAGGTGCTTCTGGAGGCACTCGTCTCGGTAAATTTGCCCGTTCATGGTACCCGTCATGATGTATGACAGGCTCATCTCTCCACACCCATAGATGGTCTGCCAAACTAACAACTTTTTGACGAATTCGTCCACCTTCTTCTTCCTCAACCTCCTCAGGAAGGGCCAACCGTGATGTGGCAACGATAAATTCCTGCCCCGGCAATTGCTTTGTGTCCGCCTTGAAGTAAGTCTCGTCGTCCATCACGGCGCACCTCGGTTTCGTCAACCACTCTCAGTACAGCTTCCTGGCGCGGGTTTTGGTTACCGTATTTTGTTTGTAGTTCTGGTTTGTTGTTTTTTTGACCTTGTAGACGTAGAGGCCTGCACGTTTCATCGTTTTTCGGCAAACCAGATGGAAACCTCCACCTTCTTCGCCACATCACGGATCGGAAGGTTCGGTCAACGCTTGAACAGATTCAACAGCTCCTTGCCTTTACCGGATTAGCAGTCTTCGGTTTTCTGCCGCTGCCTGGCCGCCGCTGGGTCGTCTGGGCCTCCTTGACTGACTTCACAACCCGGGTCACCGTCGAAAGATTGAATCCCAAGTGTTTTCCGACCCATCTATGGGACGCAGTCTGATATTGCACTAGGGGGAAAAAATTATTGGCGGATCTGCACTTGTTTCGAGCTACCACAATAACCACTTAATAGATTTTGAAGAAATTAAACATAACGTAAAAGTAAACGTAAACATTACACTCTTAGCCTGTTTCTGTCAAAATTTCATCCATCTCTAATGTACAATTTTCCATGTTCAAATGTTTATGGAATGATTCATGAGGAGCTTCCAATCAAGAAAAACTGACGTCGAGGCAACTCAAAATTTTCAGTTATATAAGACAAAGCAGCAATGTTAAAAACTACAAGCAATCTAATAATAAAATAATAATTAGGTATATTTTGAAATTTGTAATCAACTTTATTTAGGAATCAACAGAGCATGTGCAGTGTAACAACACTTAAACTGAATGTAAAATGCCCTAAGAATTTCACCAATCACGTCAAAGCAAAATTGAAATCTGAATTTTTTCCATCATCTAAGAGAAAGTGTTTAGCAGTTCGGAAGGAATATTCAATCTTTTCGCAACGTTCTTTCCGAAAAATCTGTTCCGAACATGACTGGGACCAGAACTTTTTTGAGTTGACACTGGAATTTCCTAGGGATATCGGTGTAAACAGTGTCACGGTACACGACATCCTATATGACCTTAAAACCTAAATGCTCCTAAATGTGCTGGGCCTGATAAAATTCCCCCAGTATTTATGAAAAAACTTGCAATGGAACACACTGCCTCATTAGTTTTGCTCTTCAAAATTTCGCTAAAAAAGAAACCTTCCGTAAAATTTGGAAATTTCCCATTTTTTAAATTAAAAAAAAACCAGCGTGCTTGATTATCGTGTATTTGCCATCACCTGTTTCACTGTTCCTTTTATTTTCCACATCTACTGGAGTATATTAGCAGTTAAGTCCTTATACTCGTTAATTTTTCTGCATACGAGTGATACCTCAAGTAAAAATGTCTTACTCTGCTTTCTGGTAAAAAAAAAGAATTAATGTCTCCAAAACAATTGCAAAATTATGGGAAGCATCGGTATTAAGACATTTTAAAAATTCAACAAATTAACTCATCACTGGCCCATGGAGTCTTTCAAAAGCATGAATGTTCAATAATTGCAATAATAATATAAAATTATCTAGATTGTATGGAATTACAAACTCTACTCAATTCTGTTGATTCGCATCGATGTCGATAAAGATTAACGTTCGGAAAATAAATAAAATATTTATGTAGAGATTTTACCTTTGTTAGAGCGATAATTTAATAATTGATGAATAAAGGAAACCCGGATACACCCTTTCCAAAAGAAAAAAAACCTCCGAACAATGCCTCTCATCTCGAAGGGCTAGAGGCTATCATTGGCATAAACACATCCTAACGATGATCCAGATTATCCGGGTGGTTAAACCATATCGGAAAACCCGATCAAAGGCACTTGTTTTGCTTCAGCACACTCACAATCTCATTCCGGACCGATAAGAATCTAATTTTAGCCTCATCTCTCTTTTCTTCTCTGGCAGGACAAACGACCGTCAGGAGTGGATTACGGAAAGTCAGAAGCTGAGCGGTATTCTTGAGAACAAAATCGACGATATTCTTAAGACATTCCAGGATGGGGGTGGAGGTGCTGACGAAGGAGGAGGAAGCGGTGAGCTCCTAGATGGAGTCAAGTTAATCGATAGCGAACAGTTCTGTGATAAACTTAAACGACTGAAAACCACGGCCCTTGAGCTTGAGATCCAGAAGGGATTGGGTAAGTATTTCTTCGAGAGTAAATGTTGCGTTTCTATGACATATCGATACACTTTGTGGAAACATTTCGTGGCAAATTGTATGTCACAAGTAACTCAATAAATCGGGTGTGTAAGACGTTGAAAATGTGGCTTGTACCCTATTTGTTGTGCTATAGATCTGGTTTGAAATGCTCTTATGATGTGGCGTTATGTAGAATCCTTCTTATTGTGCTGTTTCCCATGGACAAAGGATTTTGTTTACGTTCGAACTACATTCTAGTCAACTAGCTGGTGAAGGTATTGAAATCCATACATTTGCTTTGTATCTAACATCAACATCAGAATTCAAACGAATTCACCATAATCAATTGGAAAATTTCTACTGCAATACTTCTCTGTCCATTTTCGAGGAATAAAGTGAAGGGCTCTTGGGGAGTTGATGCCTGGAAATATGTCAACACCAGGGTTTGGTCGTTGAACTGCTGGTTTCGTGTGACATCTAGTGCTTTTATTTTCCAAACGAATGTTGAAAAATCCACTTGAAGTTGTGGAGAACATTTCATGAACCAACAGGGTTATCTGTATCACGTATCCGTGAGACAGGAATTGTAGTATTCCTAGAAAATTCCGGAAGGCATTTCATTTTTCTGATAACTTTATCGGGAAGAATCTTATCACTCTGCAGGAGTTGACAGCCCTAGTGGGCTAGCTTAGAATTTCTTTGATAGAAAGAAATGTTTGCTCAATCTTTAAAGAACACGAAAAAATCCGGACAAGACCACTTTGATGCTCGACCATTTGAGTAAATTGAAAAAAAAAAATGCATTTTATTTTTCATAATTCAATGTAACAGGCATACATAAGTAGGTATATGTAGGTATTATGCTCATTGTAAGATCATTGTATCAGTCTACAACAACTGGGACGCCTTTATTGCTTGCTACACAGTGAGGTGGAATTTGAGCATCGTCTGTTTGCCATGTAAGCAATCCACCTCATGCTGTTCCAGAACAGGCAGTAGTTTTTTCCATTCGCACCCCTTCTGGTATATTTGCTTAGTTGTGGTCCCAGAAGTAATGAAAGTTTCAATTTTCATTCCACAACTGCGAATTGCTGGCCCCGGCGTTAGTCACGCCAAAGTCACGAGTTCGAATCTTACCCTCGGACAAGTTACGAAAATACTCATAATGCTGTTTGATTGACTACGGCAGGAGAAAGCCCGAGGCGGAAAATCTTCACAGTCTAGAAACAAAAAAAACAGACAAAAAATAAATTTAAAAAAAATAACAGGCTAGATATTTTTGAGGAATTTTGACTTCCCTTTCCTTTCACATTCTGGACAATCGGAGTATAACATTTCGTAAGAGTTCCGTCGAACGCTCTTTACGCTCAAATTCTGCTTTGCATCTATCAGTAAAGGGTGGAACGGTTAGAAATTGGTCAAACAAGATTATGTGCACACTGATTAGTTTATTATATAAATGGTCAATCTCTATTTCTATTTCATGTTCATCGTCTACAAAACACAGAAAAATTATTTGATTAGGCTTCCGATTTTCCAAATGCGAACTGTCGGGCTTTACGTTTCACACCTTCCATCAAGTTTTGTACCGCTGTTATATCCACCTTGTTTGATGCTGAACGCCAAATTGCCTTGAACTGTTTTTCACTTCCAACTGTTTTTTTTTTTGAGTTTTATTGAGGTGTCTCTTAACGATTGCCCAATATTTTTTCAATTGAGCACAGTTCCGGCGAGTTTGGAGAGTTTTTCTGCTTGGGTATGACTTGCTCACTACTACAGGAAACCCATTCCTGAGCCATTTTTCCGTAGTGGCAAGAAGCTTGGTCAAAACAGCATGAAACAGCTATTTTTCTTCAAGAAAGGCAATCAGCGTTTTTGCACGCATTCCTTTACATAAATATCTTGGTTGACAGTGCCAGTTGTCAAGAAACTTTTGCTCTTTAGCCCACAGGTGCGAATCGCCTGCCAAACCAAGTATTTTTTCGGGAACTTCGACATTTTTTTCTTCTTAAACTTATCTTGAATCTTTCCTTTTCCGGTAGTTGTATAAAACTCTGGACCTGGGAGCTGCTTGAAATCAGCCTTAACGTATGTTTCATCGTCAACTACGACGCTCTTCTTTGGCTGTTGTTTTTGCTTATTATCTCGATTTGGTGTCACTTCAACCTTATATGTTGACCGTCCAACTCGTTTCTTTGCTCTTTGTACTTTTTTTTTTTTTTTAATCTTTATTTTACGTCGGCCTATTTCCTCACATGGTGACAATCACCGACGCCAGGAAGACGACTCCACCACCTGGACCCTACCTAACGACTCATGAATATGAACCGGGACCAACGGCTTTACTTCCCTTCCGAAGGAAGACTTTGCTCTTTGTACTGTTGAGTGGGATTTTCCAAATTTGTTTCCGATATCTCTGATGGAATGGCTGGGATTGCGTTTGACCACTATTCGTCCTTAACGAAAAATTCCTAAACCAGACCGGGTCACCTTAAGCATGGTGGTGCTTTGTAGCTGCGCCTTTGCCGACTGAGCTAAGGGAGGCCCCATGTTACATATTTTAAAATTGTTATTAAATGCAAAACCACTCTTCATAAAAAAAGGCATGCTAATAAACAAAGATTTAAGCCCTAATTGTTTATGAAAATTAGATCATGCAATATTGGCCTTCATAGATGAAATATATAAGAAATTTAAAAAATATATATACATATATATAATTATGAGACTTTGCTCAGAACTTTATTAAAAAAACATTTATTATCAAACTCTTTTACTTGTTAATGCTAAAACTGAATTTTTCATTGTAAAACTAAACTAAGAACTGTCTGATTTTCCGACTGCCGGTCATACTTATGTCCTACTAACCGCTGAATCGGTGTAAACGTAATTCTGCTGATGGTTGCTACTCGATGCTCGGTGGTGTTGACTGGCTCGTCGCATGTTGCTATGCGGTCGGTTGATATGCTTATTTGTCGAAATGTTGAATTGATGAATGCGCAGATTTGGTGGGACTCTGTTCCAAAACTATATATATCAATACAACCCCGTTTGCTGCATATTTAGACAGTTTTTTGCATTTGAAGTGATCATCTACTTCAAACTTATCGTTTGTTGTTAGTGTTACTATTGACCTGGTCAACTGCTTGAAGTTGGCTTTGATGTAACTTTAGGTGCCACAACTCTGGACTTTACAGTAAAAAAAATTTGCAATAATCTCACTGGGAACCCTGGCAATCTGGTTTTTAAAATTCATGAAATTTCTCCAGAGGGCTATTTCTCTACGTTTTGTGGCCATCTGATGAATTACCATTGGTTCCTGTTTGGCCTTGAGTGGCCATGAACATATTTAGAAGAAAGCCTTAGCAGTATGGGTATCAAACTTTATGAAATTTCTGCAGTACGATATTTCTCAACGTTTTGTGGCTAGTTTTGTTCATAGTCACTCGAGGCTCCAATGTATTCTATATATGTTCATGGCCACTCTAGACCCCACGGGAACCTGTTACAGAATGACCGAGCTAGAAACAAGTCGGCATATGGGCCACAATGGAATAAAAATAGTTTCTAGGAATTATTCCAAAAATGTTGACATCCATTCGCGGAAATTCAATTAATATTCCCAAATAGTGTCTTCGTACCGGACCACAGACCCGGAAACCCAGAATTCCGGGAACCAGATGAACCCAATTGGTCATTACTGACAATGCCCACAAAGCGAATGAGTTTTTAAATCTAAATGAGTTGTTAAATCTAAAATCATTAAAATTGGTCAATAATTGCCTGAGTTACAATCATTTGAATTTGGTGGATACCCGGGTACGCTGTCGAACACTTTGAATCAGTTCACCGGATCCTCAATATTTCACCATCATGAATGTTTCGAACCAGTAATAGCACATGTGCTATGCCGATAATTACTTTTTCTGATGTAAGATGAATAATTAAATATGTACAACTGTATATAGTAGTGGATCGATTACACACGGTTCACTCAAATTTTCGAGGGACATATTGGAGAATGTGCATGTGAATGGGTTTTTTTTTGTCTCATCTGAGAGTTGCTATCAGAGCTACCGCATAAAATCACTACGTGTTGAGGTGAGCTAGAAAACACTTGATAGGGTTTAATGTGTTATCCTGATTGCACTCATCCTCATATGATATTCATTTCACGTGTGAGTACACATTTTCAGAATCAACCTTATATTTACCGGAACTGTCCTCTTATCTTCCTTTTTATAGCCTGCTCGAAGGAAAACGTTTTGGCAATTTTTCGCCTGTGGGAAGCGGATAACGGAAATGGACCCAGCGATGAGAGCCGAGTGGAACGAATAAAATCATCTCTTATGGAAGCACTACCTTCCGACAATCAAGAAACGTTAACGTAAGTTTTCTCATTTCTCGGTTTGTGTCTGATTCCCCTGGTTCCGAATGGTTGTAATCGATTTTTATGGGTACTTTTGTAAATTTATTTCACCATGACCCTTCAACAATCATTAGATTGTGTGGCTTGTTGTTGTCACATTTATACCTGCGTGTTACGGCCAAAGCTAGTTTACGATTGACCTTTGTTGCTCTTATCGATACCCCATCGCATTACGCGTGATATTGGATCAGTGACACTGACAATATCCCATAAAAAAAGAAGTTCATGATGGAACAGATTTATTTAGAACTCGTTCTTTGAGGATTGGGATTAAGATATGGTTTCCGGTCTTGTTTTGTATTCAGGGCACCTTGGACAGAAGGAGGAATTGATCCAGAGCTTGACAGCCACGAAAGCTACCTGAACAATTTCAAGGAACTAATCTACGATAAGCTGAAAAACGCCATCGACCGAAGCTTGGCGAAAGACCCGAATGGAGGCAAGGGTCGGAAGAAAACCGTACAGGTGAGTGGTGTTGTTGATTGTGGGAAAACAAATGTTGATTTTCTCAATTGGGTTTATCTTGCTTTGCATATCAGATAGATGCACATACTAAATTCTGGGCAATCTTTCATAAACATAGTTGAGCTAGTGTTGATACCGAGCAGAAGCGTCAGGGATGAGTGACAGCCTGTTCTACCTTCATTTGCCTCTATAGTATGCTGAAACTCTACAGCCTTATTTGTAATTAAGAAAAAGCGATCTCGCTTTGTAGTTTAATAAAAAAAACAATCGATCGTCCATCTCAACATAATAGTAAGTCCAGTAGTGGCATTTTCAAATGTTTGTCATTGGCGTAGCTGAGAAAAGAAATCTCGGAAGTCGAAAAATCATCCTACTGTACCGGGACTTTGGCAGTCTGTTTATAATAAAGATTATCAGCTATCTTCACACGTAATGTAATGATCTCGAAAAAAATCCGGACACGCATATGTAGACAGGTATAACTCTCCCACCACCCAACCAATATTTCAGTGAAGATTTCGGCGTGCTCATAGTAAACGTTTAGTGATAGTTGCTTATAAAAGTTTGGATTATATTTTTTATAAAAGTTTGGAAGATGCTTTATCTCGAATAACGGTAGAGAGAACGAAATACTATCATATTACATATTTTTACGTTTAGTTGCAAAAAGCTGTTGTTACACCATGTACAAAATATATGTATTTATTTCTGGAATATCATGATGTCTTCTTGGTTGCTTATTTCTAAAGACAACTTCATATCGTCGGATAAATCTCAAAAAAAAGGAACAAAAAAAAAAAAAAAAAAGAAAGAAAAAAAACAATGCCCCAAGAAACACAACAAATACAAAAAAAGGACATTAACCCCAAAAGACATAAAAAAAATTTATTTTTTTCTTCTCACAAATTTTTTTTTCAAAAAAAAATAAAACCATTTAAGAAGATTTTCTCCATTCCATTTTTGTTTTCAATTAAAATAATAGCATAGGTATGTCAATACGATCAAATGCCTTGCTGATACCTGTGGATGAAACTTCGACATGGTTTCCATTGTCATTGCAATCAATGAGTAAAGAAAAATCAAAAAAAAAAAGAGAAAGAAACAAAAAACAGAAATTTCATATTATTTGGACAATAATATATAAAAGAAGATTTTGCTCAATTGCCATTTTTGTTTTCAATTAAAGTAATAGCATAGGTATGTCAATACGATCAAATGCCTTGCTGATACCTGTGGATGAAACTTCGACATGGTTTCCATTGGTCATTGCAATCAATGAGTAAAGATTGGACTCGGAAAAAATGCTACACTTTGTTTTGGGTGTAACTTTTTATCGCGTGGGTAAAAATTAATAAAATAAATGAAATTTTGGGTAATACTAGTTTAGAGTGTTATGTTTATGTGTGCAAAATTTTATCGCGATCTGTGAATCTTAGGCGCGTTGATCGATAATCCTGGTCAGTCGCACAGATGGATCGGCAAAAGGCTTGGACCACCATTCCACCGTGTCCCGCGTTGTGAAGATGTTCCAGGAGACGGAGACCATGGAGCGACGCGCTGGAAGCGGCCGAAAACCGAAAACGGAATACCCAGAGAAGGCGCGGAAGATAAGGCAGTACTTTAAGAATAACCCGAACCTTTCCACCCGAGACGTGGCCAAAAAGGTCAATTCGTCGAAGTGGTTCGTCCAGCAGACCATGAAACTGGCTGGGCTACGTGTTTTTAAGGTAAAAAAGGCGCCAAACTGGACTGACATGCAAAACACGGTGGCCAAATTGCGTGCGCCGAAGCTGTACCGTGAGTGGCTGGTCAAGCCAGGCTGTCTCGTCATGGACGACGAGACATATATCAAGGCGGACACCAAACAAATCCCCGGCCTCGAGTTTTTTGTCGGTACGTCCCGCATGGGGTTCCGGAAAAGTTCCGCGCCAAGAAGTACCTGTTGTGGCAGGCGATCTGCGAGTGCGGATGGTACAGCAAGCGGTTCGTCACAACCTGCACCATAAACGGGCAGATTTATCGAGAGGAATGCTTGCTGCCCTTCCTCCGCTCTCACCGTGGTTCCACGCTGTTCTGGCCGGATCTCGCTTCGTGCCATTACGCCAAGCCTGTAATGGATTGGTACGAAGCGAAGGGCGTTAATGTGGTCCCGACGGAGGCGAACCCGCCAAATACACCAGAACCTCGTCCGATCGAAAAGTTTTGGGCGATAATGAAGAAGAAGTTGAAGAAAAGTGGAAAAACATTCAAAACCGATGAAGCTTTGAAGAAAAACTGGGAGAAATTGTGTAAAGAAGATGGACAAAGCCTCGCCCAAGATCTCATGAGCAGTGTTAAGAGAAACGTGTGAGCATTCAGCTTGAGGGAGGAAATTCAATAAATAAATTATGCCAAAACATAGCTAATGTATAGTTATCTAATCCCTGAAAATTTGAGAAGTATCGGATTTAAAATGAATTTTTGGTGATCATTTTTGTGTGTCTCGTTTTTTACGAGTCCAGTCTTTAGTTGATCAAAAAAGTGATGTGATGTGATGTGATGTGATGTGATGTGATGTGATGTGATGTGATGTGATGTGATGTGATGTGATGTGATGTGATGTGATGTGATGTGATGTGATGTGATGTGATGTGATGTGATGTGATGTGATGTGATGTGATGTGATGTGATGTGATGTGATGTGATGTGATGTGATGTGATGTGATGTGATGTGATGTGATGTGATGTGATGTGATGTGATGTGATGTGATGTGATGTGATATGATAGGAAGCCACCACAAGTGCCATGGGGTACAGTTCCTCCTGATTATAAGATTAAACTGCCCAAGTAACAAATTCAATTTTAAGGTACACTTGAAGAAGTTTTCAAGACTCATTTGATAAAACCACGCATAAAACTAGATATTCTACATAACATCGATAAAACAGCCATAAAACCCTTGTAAGTTCAAAAAAGGCCCATACTACAGGAGGTTCTCAAGAATATATCCCAAGGTTCACCCTAAACTTCATAGTTTTATCGGTACATACTTGTAATGACATTCAAGGCATGCTTAAAACTATGAAAGAACTATCACATGTACCTGCTATGACGTGCTATGACCTGTACATGATCTTCAGTCACAGTCACTTACTTCGCTATTGTCAAATTGACAACGTAACCAGCTACTTCATGCTGAAATACTGAAAAACCAATTTAGCATTTATTGTTTGTCATGTTGCTTCATGCTAAAATGTGTAGATGGCAAATGTGGAAAAACTTATTTATGTGATATAACCCCAATGGAACTGACTCTTCGGGTCATGACAAAAAATCCCCACTGAGCCCTTGTGGCACGTCAAGCCGGCCAGTTCAGCGCAAGGGATGGCATGAACATCGACATGATTGACACTAACCTCTGCCGTAAATTTTGGGGAAAACTTAAAACATTCGCGATCTTCTTCAAAAAAAGTGGTATACATTTCATGGATGCAGTTTTGATGGGAAATTGTCTGATTTCAATTTAGTTTTGACGTAATTATTAAATTGCTTCGGACAGGATTTTAAAATTAGATAAACATAATTGAAACGTGCCATAGAAACACGTAATATGATAACTCAAAATACATTTGTGATCAAGATACGGGCATTTCAGCGTTGGGTTCCTAGACCGTTCGATCAACCAAACAAAAATTAAACAAAAAAGCGAAGCGTACCAACTGCATAATTACGCGACATAGACAAATTACTTTTGCATAAAATAATCTAGATTAAAATGTTAACATAACAAATTCAAACAGATTATTTGTCAAAAATCTGAAAAAAAGTTTCAAGTAATCTATATTACACTACATTTAATTCCGTATTTTCTTTAAGCTGAACACTTATATGTTTGTATTTTCCTAGATGTTCCTTCCGTATCTTATTTAAAAGACTTATGAAATTTCACTCGAAATATACAAATAAACTCTGATATTTGGAAGGAGCGAGGAAATTAGGTTGATTTTTTTTATTTATTTGTAATTTATCGATAATTCGTTCATCCCTTTTGCAAGTATAGTGACTAATCGTTTCTCCAAACAAAAATCATATTGAAAATACAACGCAGCCTGTTGCAAATGTACAATCAAAGAAATTGTACATACCGTAGCTTCTATCGTTTTAAGCCATAGAATAACAATGAAAATTTCACTATTGAAAATGGGGGTTGTCATTTTATTCTCGATACAAAACCATTCATTTTATTGTTTTTATGTGATTAACTGTCCACCTATTGTGTTGAAATGAAATAATTTTAGTGGAACAATACGGAGGCAATATAAATTTTTGTTCAACAACAAAATTTACTTTAATTTGGATGAAATTTCGCCAGCATCACACTCAATGTCAGTGCCTCTATATAGATGTACTACAACACGGCTCTTAATGAAAAGTGCAAAAAAAAAAAACAGAAGTGAAACTATCACTGTGAGTTGGATCATTAGTTCTCTCATGCAATGGTTTATCAGAGAGAGAATCTCACTTACTTTTAATCGTCTCTTGATACTCCCCATGTCGGCGACATGAATCAGCGACAACGATTAGGGAGCAACCGTCTTCAACGCTTCAAAGGAGGACAAGAGATTAAGCTTGCCCACCACTTTAAGGTGAAAAATTTGACAGAGGAATATGAAGAATTCTTGTCACACTTTTCATTTTCATTTTCCGTTTAAACATTGAGCAAAGAATATATACAGTTAGCAGGTGTTAAGCAAACTTTGTTTTCTGTGATTTGATTAAACATGCTATCGAACAACATTGAAAATCATTTTAAATGAACTGTCGTCCGGCACTCTTACGACGCCCAACGAAGTCAACCGATTTGATACTCGGTTTATTAGAAGCCGAAAAGACTTTTGGATATCTACGAGAAACCAGTGGGATGTTTGGTAATAAGGTCGATTTGGCAGCATGGTTTGGTTTGTTAAACGGTACGCTGATTTCGTGCGAATAAATTATTTTTACAATAGACCGATTTCCGATTTGGACCGGTTTGTACCAATGGTACAAATAGCTTGAACCGATTAAAACCAATAGTAAGGATGCTGTTGGGGTCACTCACAAAGTGCGGTGTTGGTTTTTCATTGCGAAAACTAGGTTTTTTTATAACGCTTAAGAGCCGATTTGAACCGATTCAAACCAACAGTAATGCTTTGTTCAGACTACAGACTTGTAACATAATACAAGGGTGTTTTGAAACTATCTACAAGGAAAATGTCATCAAGATAGCCTTGTATTATGTTACAACGCTGTAGTATGAACAAGGCATAAGGATGCTGTTGGGAATTCTCACAAAGTGTATTGGTGATTCTTCATTGAAAAAACAAGGCAATCCTCATAAACGCTCTTCAGTCATTTTGGACCAAACCAAATCAAAAGTAAGGATACTGATGAGCATGAGCATATTGACCACACGTGGTTTGCCATTTCGTCATTGATCTGAACTGAAAAAAAATCAGTTAGTGAACGACGGAAAAGCAGCGACACTGGCAGGAACAGAGAAGACGACTACTATTTGATTAAAACAGAATGGAGCTTATCCGATCCAGGTCCTTCGGAGCAGTCAATATTACGCATTTTTCATCGCCTTCCCTGGTCATTGAATATTATTGTGCTTGCTACACAATTTAAAAATTCATGCACTGGTGTTGGCATGGAAAGCTCTCAATTAATAACTGTGGAAGTTCTTCTAAAATACTGAAAAGAAGTAATAGCAAGTAATCTATTTTGAACAAAAAAAAAAGGATAATGGATAATGTGTAGTGGTGTTGTCTCTTACATGTCTCCTACACGGTCACTACGAAATGATGAATAAATAAAATAAATACACTCTCAATAAAAAGTAAACGTTTTTTGAGTGGTTCTATTGTAATGAAACAGAGTGTAATATAGAGACACGCAGAGATAACCACGTCATGGTCACTCGGCTTTTATGAACTGATGCGTTATCTTGTTGGAATACCCAATCACCACGATGGTTTTGCTGCAAGAATGGTAGCAAATGGTTTTGAAACATCTCGATGTGCTCCTGGCTGCTCATTCTTGTTGACGGAAAAGCAATCTGAACCACTCCGTGTTGAAAAAATACCCTCCAAACCATCAAACTGCCCCCTCCAAAGTTGCGAGATGAAAAGTAACGTAACTCTTTCCGTAAATCCCAACATGATTACACAATTTACTTCAACCTCTACGCATGTTGGCACGGGCAAATTCAAGTCAGTTTGCTCTATGAAGGGGCAAAAGCCGAATTTTTGGAGACTCTTTTAAAGTTCGGTAGACTGTTGAACGCGAAACGTCAAGCATAAGGTCAGCTTTTATCTGCTTCAGACTTTTGAGTGAGTTGCTTGCAGCGTTGATTATTCTGCGTTGACATCTTTTAGACAACTTTTTCTTGGGTCCACCTTTCTTATTTTTTCCATATCCATCAGGATTTTTCAAAAAATTCAAAACATCGTGATGAGATCTGTTCAAACGCCGAGCGATTTCGTGTATACTGATAACACATTCACGATGAGCCAAAATCTTCCCTTTTTCTTGCTCCGACAATTACGTTCCACGCGGCATTTTAGAGCTTATACAAAACACGTCATAACACGTTAATTGGTGAAAGAAAACTGAGCTGCAGTTGAAGCGAATGGCTTTATTCAGGTATTGGTTCTATAGTTGTGAAACAGCAAATTTTCTAAATTTGTCTTTTGCTATTCATAAACAGTGTTTATTGATGCAGGTGTTAGTCAGCTCTCCTACACGGTCACTACAAAATGATGAATAAAGAAAATAAATACACTGTCAATAAAAAAATAAACGTTTTTTGAGTGGTTCTATTGTCATGAAACAGGATGTAATATAGAGACACGCAGAGAATGAAGCCAGAAACAGCAATCGAACCGTCAAACGGAGCACCAATCGAGCAAAGTTAATAAACATGATGGCCGTGTTAAAAAATGCATGGGAAGTATTGTAAATAAGGTTCCGTTGAAAAAGATTAAAATTTAATTCAGTTAGGATCCTTAATATTATGGATCCCGAATGAAAACTTACTGTATTATGCTGTTGTACTCTAATAAGATATTTAAACTACACAGAAAAAAAATCTGAATTTTCATTGTGATGTAAATATCAGAGCATGTAAAATTTTATTTCATTCCACACGAAGCAGCAACTTGCATGAAAAAGTTCTAACAAAGATGGGCTTTTGCATAGAATATTATCAGCAATGTATGGAATGTCCCGGAACATTACATGATGTATAATGCAATATTTTATGTTTTGTGACGCTCCATTTATGTGCATGATATTGAACAGAAATTCACACTAATTTTTTTAGCTGTGTATACACCACCATAAATATCGTATTCTACATTTAGTAAAGTATTCTACATTTAGTAAAGTATTCTACATTTAGTCATCCAATAAACAAGAAATGTACAGATAAAGGGCGATACGGTCAAAATTTGGTCAATATCAACTTGACGTATTTCTTTCAATTTTGCATTTAAAAAACCTGAACACCCCTCATTTTGAAGGTGTGTGTGTGTAGAATGTTGCTCCTATTTTGATTTTGGAATTCACTCTTCAGTTGTCAAAATGCCGTCCAAGCAAGAAGAGCAGCGTATCAAAATTTTGCTCGCGCATCGCGAAAATCCGAGCTACTCGCACGCAAAGTTGGCAAAATCGCTAAAAGTTGCCAAATCAACCGTTACAAATGTAATTAAAGTGTTTGGGGAACGTTTGTCGACAGCCAGGAAGTCTGGATCGGGGGGAAATCGAAAACCGGAAGCCGCTGAGACGACAAAGAGAGTTGCCGGTAGTTTCAAGCGAAACCCTAACCTATCTCTCCGAGATGCCGCAAATAAGCTGGGTGTATCGTCTACAACCGTGCATCGAGCCAAAAAACGAGCCGGACTATCGACTTACAAGAAGGTAGTGACTCCAAATCGCGATGATAAACAAAATACGACGGCCAAAGCGCGATCCCGGAGGCTGTACACGACGATGCTGACGAAGTTTGACGGCGTGGTAATGGACGACGAAACCTACGTCAAAGCCGACTACAAGCAGCTTCCGGGACAGGAAGATTTTATACGGCAAAAGGAAGGGAAAGGTAGCAGATATATTCAAGCACACGAAACTGTCAAAGTTCGCAAAGAAATATCTGGTTTGGCACGCCATCTGTACCTGTGGCTTGAAAAGCAGCATTTTCATAGCTTCCGGGACTGTCAACCAAGAAATTTACGTGAAAGAGTGTTTGAATAAACGTCTGCTGCCTTTCCTGAAGAAACACGGTTGTTCCGTACTGTTTTGGCCGGATTTGGCATCTTGCCATTACGGTAAAAAGGCCATGGAGTGGTACGCCGCCAACAACGTGCAGGTGGTTCCCAAGGACAAGAACCCTCCCAACACGCCAGAGCTCCGCCCAATTGATAAATACTGGGCTATTGTCAAGCGGAACCTAAAGAAGACCAAAAAAACTGCTAAGGACGAGCAGCAGTTCAAGGCAAACTGGCTTTCTGCGGTGAAGAAGGTGGACAAGGTGGCTGTACAAAATCTGATGGCAGGGTTCAAGCGTAAGGTCCGGCAATTCGGATTTGGAAAAGCGGAAGCCTAACTGAATATTTTTCCTGAATTTTATACTAATTGAACTTGAAAAAGAAATTTAATTTGATTTTTTAAATAAACGATTTCACCAATTTACACGCGTTTTCCCTTGACCAAATTTTGACCGTATCACCCTTTACGTATCTTTGTATTTTTTTGTTTTCAAAGTCAAATTGTTTAGATCAATACCCAAGTAACAATTTTAGTTTTATTCCAGCCGTATAACACGCCTCCCGGCTCTGTTGATAAAACAACATTCAAAACTGTTTTGTCAACCAACACCTCCTCTATGCTTCTTTAAAGCCTTTGTCCTTGCTAAGCCTTTGTTTTTGTACAATATGGCCCACTCTATAGACGGTTGTGAAAACAATTTAATAAAACCTTTATAAGAACATAAAGATTTTGAAAATGTTCTAGTGAAAGATGTTATGACTACATGAGAACCATCGTAAAACCTATTGACTGCCATTAAAACCAGAATGTGGCCAAATGGCCACAGCTGTCAAACTTCACTGTGAAATCGAGGTTGGTTTTTGTTGTTTTGCTTCGATTTTCTGCTCTTCTGATTCATTTAGCAGTAAAAAAAAGTCTTGTGTTGCGGGAAATTTTGTTTGATAGCAAAATATCCAAAACAAATTGTGTTTTCTACAGCGAATTATGCTCCAAATTATATGCGCAATTATTTTTATGGTGAATATTGGCACGATAAGAGCCGAAAATTATTGCGCCTTGGAAATTATGCGAATTTACAACAACATAAATCAAATTAAAACAAATATATTCGATAAATTAATCATGAGATTATCTAGAAGAATGCCGAAATTAGTCTCCCATCTACAGTTTATTTGCACACCACTGAAAATTTGATGCATTTATTTTTCCACATTTCAATTATTTCATATATTTCAATATGGCGATTGGAAAAAAATCTCAGTTTTGCCATTAAGCCAAATTTTCTTCGCAATGACTATTATAAAACTATTTGGTCTCATGGTGACTTCCTCCAATGCCAATTTGCCGTTTAATGCATTTACTGGAGGCAAAATGGTTTTAAAATGCTTTTTCAACTGACCATAATAAGATAATATCAATGAGTCTTAAAACGGCATTCCAATACAGCATTTTATGAGTTTGTAAAGTCGAAATAAAACCTTTGATAGGAGTAAAAGGAATTTGAGAAAACAAATTTTTAAGATCGTTTTAAACAAGCTGTGTAGCTTCTCAGAAACCTAACTTAAATATGAAACCTATTGGCACCTCTTGGTGCCATAATAAAACCAAATTGATTTCAAGTGGCTTTCATAAAACTTAATAAAGCTGGATGGTGTTAGCAATGTTACTTGGATATTCTAACCACACCGCAGTACTGAATAGGGTTTCAAATCAATATGAAAACTTCTGAATAAAAAATCAACCAGGGATTATGTGAAAATTAATAATTATAATAATTGTTTTTTCATGAATAAAGGAAAGTTTATTTACCAAAGGGTAATGTGTAAAACAGTGATTGACCAAAAAAAAAAAACCAAAACGAATGATCGTTCACAGAACGAATATAGTATAGTTACAGCGCCATTGAACGGCTGTCCAGTTGGTTCGACCTTATTTTATACGATTGAAAAATTCTTAACCTGAAGGTAACAAATTTTTTGATTATATTTTTGCGGATGTTGTGACAATCAAAGACTTCGATTCTGATTAACATCATCAAACTGTCAACTCTGTTGTCATATTTTTGTTTTTTGTTATCAAGCCGGATATGTTCTCGCGGAAAACTCTCTCAAGTGCACCGAAAAACATATATACAGGTTCGGTAATATAAATCAACGCATCGCCGGTGTAATCTTTTAAAATAGTAAATTTAGTGAAAGATTTCAGATAAGGTTATTCACTTACACAAGGTGAGAAACATGCTTCACAAATAGTATAGTTCATGGCAACGCTCCTCAATGTGTAACCTCCAATATGATAAATCTGATTTCTTTCAGAGTTATCAAAAACTGTATCTTCAAAAACGTCGTTTGAATATCCCATCTCAACATTTTCTTCTACATCTCGGGTCATTTTAGTACTACTATTTGCATACGGCTCTAAATTGCTGATACTAGCTGTGAAATTCATCAACCAAGGTATTTCATGATGCTCATAGGAGGCACCAGGTATTTCTGATATAAACTGAGAAACCGAAAGAAGTCTAAGATTATCGTTAAATTGTAAGGCGGTAGGTTGCTTTCGCTTAAAGGTCCCTGAGATGATAAATGTCTGCTTCGTGGGCTAAACAAAAACCTCTGTCAGAATTCCACTATCAAAATGCAGATTTTGAAGATACACTTGCTGCGTACGGATCGACGGAAACGGATAGTTCTTTTTGTCTCGAAGAAACTTATACCCTTTAGCTCAGTCCATTGTCGTACTCACTTAACATCTCCTTGTAATAGCCGGACTTGTTCCGGATTGAACAGTTTCGAAGCAGCATCGCGGAAAGAATGTTTCTTCGAACGTTGAAGCTTCTGACGAAGACGTTTCATGTTTTTCTGTTGCTGCTGATTTCTCTGCCGGAGCGTTTGAATCATTCGAATAGGTCTAAGAAATTGATAAAATATACAAAACGTAATTAACTATAACTTCCCTAAACTATCCTATATGGCTTGATTTCATTTATTTAAATTACCTGGGTCGGTTGCATTTCATAAGTCGTTCAGGCCTCGTGGATGTTTCATGTCGATCATTAGAGCATGCAGTAATTGTCGAACCTATGGTTTTGTTAGAGCTACTTGGTAGAACTTCATGTTGTGCGCTCGGATTATACATACCGCTATTCATCTCCTCACTAACCAAAGAAACCTGGACATAAAATCGAAATATTATAATCTTCAACAATAAATTGCAGTCTAGATAATGGCACAAACTTGGTTGTTTCCGACATTTCCGCTTAAATTCGGAACATTCACATACTCTGGAATAGCTCCCAAGACGGTCAATATTTTTCCTCCTTCGGATGTAACATACAAATCACGTTCGTAGTTGAAATGGAGCTGAAATGTATTATTTAATAAACATTATTTTAATAGCAATAAATTATTTCATTACATACACTATAAAGCCGAGAGTTTTCAACGTTGTAATCTGGAGGAAGCTGCCAAAATTTCATCAATTTTTCCCTTATGGCAACGTCTTTGGAGAATCGGAAAAAGCTAACACTAGTTAGCGTCTTATCCTGCACATTCCCACAAAATTTCGCTGTACACTTCATCTCGTTAACTACGGAATTCAATGACTAGGAAACTTGTGGCGGAAAACAAAGCGGGAACAGAAACGAATTCAAGGATTTTAATTGAAAAACAAAAGTCACTTGAAGTAAATGCAATTCATCGGGTTGCCAAAATATCATTCGGTAGCCGGGGCACCAGTTTGAATGATTTTCTCTCTGCGTGTTTCTATATTATAACATCGTCTCTGCTTTGAACGACGATTTCAAGAGAAGATAGAGAATCACCACCGCTAGTGTATATGAGGATACTGTACGGAATCTGATGGAGGGTGTACTACAGAAAATTCGAGAATTTCACGGAATGTAGGATTAACATCTCAATAAACTATTTTTTACTGTATATATAACGCTAGAATATTGAACGAAACAATCGGCTTTGCTGAGTTATGTCTTGATTTTTTTTCTGGCATTATCTTAGTAGCCGGAAGTTAACATGGACAGGTTTTATTATCAAAGAATTCCGTTTCCAAGGTCGATTGCCCATGAAAAGATACATAATTGATGAGAACTTGGCGCTAATGCCATTGGGACATCCTTATCCATGAACTTGCTATTAGTAATGTCAAAAGTTTATTTTCGTCGATAAACTAACTCTTCTCTCACACTCTGAAAAAGTCCGTTCCCTTTTTCAAGAACTTTAGCTCACGCTCTGCCATAAGGAAAAAAAAATATATACCGTGATCGGAAACAGAATTTTTGGCAAACGGGACTTACCCTTGATGGTATTTATAGGTATGCTACAATGCTAGCAAAAATATTGCTTCCTCTTCTAGCATCTCGGTTTATTTTATTTGATAAACTCCATTTGACTGATGCCTTAATGAAGTGAAAAAATAATATAATAGCCACTAAGAATAGTTGACGATGGCACGATTACACAAAATAAACCCAAGAGGGTACAAATCAAACTATTGAAGTTTGATTCATTGATTAATTGTGTGAAAATGTGTCATTGACCGTTTCTGAAATGAAAATAACGGCACGAGAGAGTCATACAGATGAGCACAATCATTGAACGTAGCCAAAATATAATAGATCGGATCATGTTGGCCATAAAAACTGTTTCGACAAACAAATAGAATAAAGTTTAGACTTTGCAGCAACTTTCCATGAGCGTTCACATGCTTCCGATGCTTCCGATGCTTCCGATGAGAATCATCGCTACAAAGATAACTTGCATTACTTCTCGTCTATTTTCTATATCGTTTTATTTACTCTTATATCACCGCAATCCGTCGCCCTATCAAAATCATATCGAAGCCTCAAAGGAATGTTTCCTTCCGTTACCGGTTCGCTACCTTTTGAATCTTTGCATAACATCTACCTGTAATCTCCTCTAACCTATCTGCTCTCTCTTCACTTTGTGTTTATATAACGCACACATACACATGCCCCAGGATGCTTATTGGGATTTTTTGGGCTCTATACGATGTACGAATTTGAATAATTCCGAATAAAATTAACATAGCCGGTCGTTATGTCGGGCTTTTCTTTGTATACTTTTCTACCTTTGTCCATTCAAGAGCCCTCTCGAATTAGGTTTGAATGTTTGCTGTCTACCAGGTCGTGGGGGACGATGAGGTTAGGTGGCCATCCTTTGGATGATTGAAACGATCCAATGATGATAATGTTAGATTGTACCTTTGCCATTGTAAAATGCAACTCAGGCAAGTCAAATTTTATGTTTAAAAGCTGAAAATGTGGTACGTTTGTTCTGAGAAAACACACGTTTAATCGATCTACATATGGTAACGGGATGTAATGTGAGCCTAGCTGTGGCCTAGCTTCATTCGGCCTAAGATTGCATTAATTTAGCGATAATCAACAAACTCACGTTGCTATCAGGATGACCGATTAATCCCAAATAAATTGAGAGACTATTAGCCAATTTATAGTTGTTCACTTCCGCGTAATTTTCGATTTCCTTAACTTTTTAGACACCATGACTTTACTGGTTAAGCTGAAAAGATTATCTGCATGATGTTCGAATGAACAAAATATGGCTTAATTGAACAGATAAACCAAGTATTGCTGCATAGATGTACAGAAATAAGTCAAAAGTTATAAACTAACTGTTCACATAGATAAAATACCAATGATTTAAAAAAGACATAAAATACATTAACACCGTCTTCAACTCGAGGTTTTACTGACTGGACATAGAGTGAATTACAACGGATAACTTAATCTAACACCGTTTTTGCGAAAAGTTCCACAAGCTGGAGCGGAAATCGAACCCTCATTTCATGGCAATCGCTTGAACGACGGGTGTCACTGCTAATCGCTTGACCACGAAGCCCACAAGATAGACCCAATTTAGAGACATGTATTTTTTTGATGTTCCCAACTATTTCCTGTTGTATTTATAACATAGTAAACATATTGTTATTGGTTAAATATTCCATGGAAATGCATGAGTTTGTGGTTGTATATTTTTGAAATGACTCATCTAACTGTCTTCATGACTGTTTCCTTTGCGTGATAAACCTTTTTGTGATCGACAACACGGTTTTTATTTGCACCCTTGATCAATCCTGCGTCCTGCTAAGCTGCTGTAGCTACTGTTGCACCCAAGCAACACTTCAGTTCACCACTCTGGTGTTTCTTCCCCAAGAAATTAACTGGTTTGAAACATGTGCGCTGCTTGGGCAGTCGCACGTACGCTTTCATTATATCGTAGGCTTTGAATTCCAATGTTGTTGATCATTCCCGTGTTGGTTTGGTGCTGAAAACGAAGCACTTGATTGGTGAAGCATAAATCCACTTGATTGTTTATGAGACGCGTTTTCGTCATCCGAGGTAACCCCCGCTTGAGACGTAATCCGTAACTTGCCGCAATTATCGTTGATTTCAGTACTCTTCCTGTTTTCTGGTTAATATGAAGAATCCAATTTTGGAGCACTAATTGAACGAACCTGATATCTCTGATTTTTCACGAACTTAAGTATTGTTATTGGATGTTCGCAAGAAATTATATTGCATTTTATATCGCTTCATTCTTCTATGTCACATTCAAAGATTAATATGTTGAAAATTTTATTTAAGATTTCAATGAATAATACTTTTCTGGCTGAGCTACTTGTGATTTGCTAAAGGTGTGTGTAGCTTGGATCCATCATGTTTCAACTTTTTTCAATGACTCAACAGACGGCGAGCCATGTTGCCATTGTTGCTACTACCGCTTCCTTCAATCTTTGGACGGTTAATATTTATTTTCATTTTAAATACTTCTTCTAGGGCATCAGCAATCTCTCAAGCTTGGGCTTTCACAAGAGGATTTGACTGAGCTATGTATTTATCTCCATGTTTGCCGACCTTTTTCTGTGCCGCAACACTAATCAGCCACTCTACTAAATTCAAGCGCGAATGGAAGAAGGTAGGCCCAACTTTAAGATCAGCATTACGAACACACAAAGGACAGACATGGTTATTACGGTTGTCCACGATAGCATTGGCTGCTTTGCCATCAACCATAGCATAGAATGCGTTGACTCTAACGTGGACCTTTCCGTTCTGCTTCTTGATGAAATATAAAAGATTGCTACTGTAATGTTCCTGTAGATTTTTTGTAGACATATGTACCTTTAAATCGATCATTCAAAAATCACTTGCCTTGCTTGGGGAGAGAGCGGGTCTGGATAATGTGACAGTGTGGGTAATGGGTATGGAAAAAAAATGCTGGTAAGAACGTTATATTTAGCATTCCCGATGTGCTAGATGATGATGAGTAGCATGAGCTGTGGGTGTGTGTTTGTAGTCACTTATTGAGAACATATTCAAAATGGCAGCAACGACAACAGCTGCTAAATGAGATCCGGCAGTGTTCCCGAAAATGCGGTGAGACCTTTCTAATTTTTGGACTGCTTAGTTTTTGTTTATTTCTCGAGTAATTTATGTTAGGGGCCTGGAGCCATTTGTGGACGGTGGCTTTAGATGTAGATTTCTCTTAAGTTAAATGAAAGCAGCATATTGTAGAATAGTGTTAGTTCTACCATATGACTTGCTGGGTATAGTGGGATTCTCGTGATTCGTGAGAGATCGGCGTTTGGAGTCATTGTTCGCAGATGGCTTTTGGGCCCTAATCATGAATTACTCGAGATTTCTTATATCTTAACATTAGTTGAAAACCCCGTAATCTGTTTTTCTATATTTTTTATATTCTTATTTGTATTTCAGAGGTGATAATTTTGAATACCAATCATTAACATATATGTTCCAAATTTTTAGTATAATGAATGCTTGAAATTGGTACCTTCTTCATAAAAAAATAATAATTCAAAATTCAAAAACAAACATTGCTTATGATCCTACATTTTCTATTTGACAGGCATAAAGAATAATGTATGGGCCCAGTAGGAAACATAAGTTGGCGGAGAATTCAAATTTCCTTTTATTTTATTTTTTTTAATTTTTGATCTATTAAGTTTCCATTTTTGAGCAATAATCATAATCATGGGAAATTTATTTCGCCTTATTGTTTGCTTAAATTTTCTTTGCTATTTTGCTAGGCTGCCAGGTGATCAACTTTCTTTCATTAAATCACGCGGAATATTTTCGTTATTTCAGAGTTTCAATCAACTAACACTGCTGCGGAAGAGACAAATAGCTGCATTTAATTATTGTAGTACATTATTTAGTATTTCATTACATCATCGTATTATTTTCATCATATCATTATTGTTTGTTATTATAATCACATTAAGATTTTTATAGAAATAAATAAATAATAATAATTAAATTTTATCTGCTTCAAGGTTGCAAGGAAGTTTATTCCAGATAGTATAGCAATTGTTGCACTGTAGCTGAAAGCGCTCTGATTAATTCAGATCATTGGATATTATTATAATAAATAAATGCTTCTCAATTCTGCTGATTATGTATTTCCATATGACATAAATAAATATATATTTTTTATTGTTTAGTGTATAATTAAATGTTTTATGGATATTTATACTTCATTAATTGCGAAATAACCTTCACATTCCGGAGTTACATTCATCTACCAATGATGGAGCTGTTAAGAGGTACCAAGCAAGCAGCACATTATTATTATATGCCTATTATCACTATTTTAATTATTTCATCATATTATTTTATTTATAACCATGTTAAAATTACAGGATGACCAATTTCAACTATGAAATATTTTTATTAAATATTCTTGTATATTTCATTGCTGTAATACATACTACATTTATTGCATATTATGACATATTATTTACATTATATATAATAAATACTGGGTTGGGAGGGAGCATCAGGGTATCATTCAAGCTTAAACTGGACGATGGTTTGATTGACTGCCTGAGTCTAGGAGGGAATAAACAGTATCATTTTCTTTATCCTACCGATTCGTTTATGATGCTGCGAATTCTACTCCAAAAGTTTCAGTGAGAGTGACGCGCCCTTCTTAACAAGCCATCCTGTAGAAAGCTTAATAAGTATTGCGAATTGGGTTATTCGAATTGTTGGATCGTATCGTTGGAAGGAGATTCTTAATTTCCCGTGGATTTCGCGTGAGTGTCTCTGCTTACGGGTCCACCCCACCGTTTTTTGGCCCTTCATACAGCGATACAGTGAATTCAGATCGGTGGCTCAATTTGATCTTGCTATTAAGTGGAGCTGCATCCAAGCCAAGCGCTAGAAGGGATGGTGGCTACCATACATACATATATTCATTTCTTCCAACTGGACAACAACTTTACACCGTGCATTTGTTTCGCAAACTTTTGAACAGCAAAATTTCGCTACATGTTCAAGCTACAGTTTGATTTAACATGGCAGTTTAAGATGAGCGGTTACAAAAGCTATAAAGATCGTCATGCTGACACACGAACTTATCGCCGTAAGCTACAGGAATTTCCCGAGTAGCACGATGCTGTCTTTCCACGGAAATTTCTTGGCTGTCGGTTATTCAATTAAGCTGGTATTTGACTCTGTATTTACATGGTTTATTTTGAGGCGGCTGTATCAAAACACTAGTTTTCAGCGCGGTACGTTTATTTATATATTATCCACGACATTAATAGCTTCAAAGACACTAAAATACTCACATATCGAGTAAAATGCGGCAAAATTAATAATCGTCCGACCTCAGCACAGTGTGAAACTAGCACCATTCAATTCCTCAGATTTTTTCACGTACGCTACGCCTTTTTTTCAGACAAAAAAAGTCAGCGGTGTTTGTAGTTATAGCGGAAAAAACTAAAAACTCATACTTAGAGTGAAATGGGGCAAAATGAACTATTTTTCAACCCCAGCACAGCATGAAAGGAGCCTCATTCGATTTCTTAGAGACTATCACGTAAGATACGCCCATTTTCAAGCAAGATATTCAGCGGAGATTGTAGTGATACAGATAAAGGCTGAAAAACACACTGATGAAATAGGGCAAAATGAGCCACGTGTGCCCTGCACAGGATGAATTTAGCACCAATCGATTTATTGCCATTTTTTCTTACAGATAAATATCAGTTGATGTATCAATACCAACGGCCTATTACAGCCTTGATTATGCCCACTGTGCGAGTGTGAAATTGCTGAATCTAGTGGTGCTGCTTTGAAATGAGTGAAATCATACAGCACAATTGAGCAGCAATTGAAAATTGAATATCTTTCTTATTATAAACTCAAATTAAGCACAGCTTGTTTCAAATGCATTTAAAAAAATGTGCCACGTGTTTTCAAGGTGCCTACCATTTAGTAGCTCAACTTTAAAGTAGCTTTTTTGAAAAAAAAAAAAAAATACTGAAAATACTACATTCTCCTTTCGGAAAAAATCAAAATATCTTATGAAATTTCAAGTCCCTTTTTAAAAAATCTGAAACTTTTCTGGGATGGCTTTTGGAAAATTTCCAACCATAATTTACTATGTACGTTCATAATTTTTTTGATTTTCTTTTTTGAAAATCGACACAGCCTAAAGGTTAAAGTTTGAGAATTCCTTCAAAACCACGACAAATCATTCGTTTCGTATTTTTTCTTAAAATATAAGTAATATCATGCACTTCAGAGAGAACGATTTTCAAATTCGTTCATTTAAATCCGAAAAATACCCCAATGATGATGTTCCATTACTAAGTGAGCCATGCTCTAGGGAATACGTCAACTTTTGAAATTAATCCTAATCCCAAGTTTTTCGTAAAATGCTTCATTTAAAGGTATAATTAATTTCTTGCGACTTAAGTAATGACCCGCTGGTTGACCAGGGGCCAATTGACACAAAGCACAAGCACAAAGAAAAAAATCTGCATTTTCATTATGGTGTAAATATCAGAGCATGTAAATTTGTATTTCATTCCACACGAAGGAGCCACTTGCATGAAATAGTTCAGTTCTATCAAAGATGAGCTTTTGCATATAATATTATCGTCAATGGATGGAATGTCCCAGAACATTACACGACGTATAACGCAAATTTTCATGTTTCGTGGCGCTCCATATATGTGCATGATATTGAACAGAAATTTACACTACTTTTTCGAGCTGTGCAGGCCATCATACTCAGTTAATCTCGGTTGATCTACCCTAATAGTTTAGTAAACGGAGGAGTAAGGTCTGTATCCACATTAATCCGGACACCTTCAAATCATTGTAACTTTTGAAATAATGCACGTAGGAATGAAAAATTTCACTGTGGTATAGCTAAGAGTCTATGATGAAACAGACTATGATTGATGTTTACATTTCATGTTTAGTATTCAAGATGGCGACGAAAAAAAACAAGTGCGCGACCTTGCAAAAACATTGGATTTGCCTAAATCCACTGTTCACGATGTGCTCAAATCATTTTCGGAACGTTTGACGGTGGAGAGGAAACCGAGAAGTGACAAAAACATTGGACGCGCTGATCCTGTCATGGACCGAAAGGTGAAAAGGATATTAACGAAAAACCCTAATCTCTCCATTCGAACGGTGGTTCGTTAAATAGGGATGTCGCCTGGTTTTGTCCAAAAATCAAAACAACGTTTGACACTTAAGTCGTATAAAGTAAAAACAGTTCCAAATCGCAACGACAAACAGAACTTGGCAGCAAAATCACGGGCTCGACGTTTGTACTGCGAATATTTGACGAAGTTTTCATGCGTTGTTATGGACGATGAAACTTATGTCCTGGAGGATTTCAAGCAGCTTGCAGGGCTGGCTTTTTACTCTGCTATGGCCAGAAATGCTACAGTTGAGCATTTCAGAACGAAGAAGGCATCGAAATTTCCCAAAAAAATACCTTGTTTGGCAAGCAATTTGCACGTGTGGTAAAAAGAGTAAATCTTTCGTCACTACAGGCACAATCAACAAAGAGATCTATCAGAAAGAGTGTCTGCAGAAGCGATTGCTACCCTTCATCAAAAGTCACAAAGAAAAAACTTTGTTCTGGCCCGATTTAGCATCATGCCACTATGCTAAAACTGCGATGGAGTGGTACCAAGCAAATCAAGTGGACATTGTACCAAAAACCTCAAACCCACCAAATTGCCCAGAGCTACGACCAATCGAGAAATATTGGGCTCTGATGAAGCGGAAGCTTTCTGGAAAGAAGCAAGGAATCAAAGACATCAAACACTTCCCGCCAATTTGGACAAAGACGGCTTCTACGATTTCTGAAGAGTCTGTACAAACCCTAATGGACGGAGTTAAGCGCAAAGTTCGAAAATTTGATGCAAATACCGAATAACTATGTTTTGTCTTCACGAATTGTTAAAACACATCCCATGAATCTGAAATAAACAACTACGACGGAAATATAATGCGAAACTTATGTTTTATTCATGTTTTGAGGTGTCCGGATTATTGCGGATACAAACCTTAGCTGATCGTCAAGACCACGAAAGAGTTGAAGAACATGCCGACATCCATCTTATCATCGCCATGGCCAAGGTATTGGTCAACTGCCGTAAGGCTGCTCAGGGCGTCAAAGCATTTTTGTAGAAGTAGAAATACTTAGAAAATCTTGTTCCATTGAATTATCTTTTGCTATCTTTTTCGTTGCCATCAAAAATAAGTCCATTATTTTAATGCTTTCGTAACGAGCCACGGCATGGACTCAATTCATAATATTATTGTCTTCAATAACTACCAAGGGATCGTTCGTTTATAAGGCTGTATAAATATCAGGTCTATAAATCTGAACACTTAAATTTAAATCAACAACGAATATTGAATTAAATAATTGGTCGGTTTCGAATGATAATACCCCCCCCCCCCCCCCCCTCTCCATCTCTGTTTCTCATCACCCCCTATTTATTAAAATATAAAAACACACAAAAAAAAAAAAAAAAACTAAAAAAAAAAAAAAACAAAACAAAAAATAATAGCCAACTTACCATTTCCATTTTATTTTTAAAAAGTTGATAAAAAAGAAAAAAAATTCTTCCCCACACACAAAAAATTTTAAAAAAAAAAATCAATTTTTCTTTTTTATTTTTTTTTTTTTAAAAACAAATTTAATTAAAAAACATTTTTTTTTATTAATTAAAAAAAAATTTTTTGAAACAAAATTATCTTTCTCTAAAATAAATAAAAAAAATTTTTTTCCTTAAAATATCCCCTTTTCAAATGTTAGTCGTGATTGTTCATCTGCAAAAGTTTTCTTTTCAAATTGTACATAAAATTTTCTACAATATACCTTTTATTACCGAGAATACTAGACAAACTGATTCCTGATATTTACTGTAGGTAACACGACAAAATTTGCTGCTTTTACTTACAGTATATTATGAAAACCTAACCCGAAACAAAAATAATTAGTATTCATGTTAGTGTACAAGCGTATTTTGTTCAGGTAGAAACATAATGTATTTAATTGGTTAAACTGTTTATACCAGTAAGAATACAATTGTTACGCCCATTTATACCTATTCATGCATTCCCTTTGGTGTTGACAGAAAATATAATTTACATGCATACCCCTGCACATACCAATATTTCAAAAAAGTACCTAAAGTGCGTACCTAGTACGTATCAAAAGGATTACATTACAAAGTCATGACATCAGTTTAACAGTGTCTTTCATAAGTAGCGTAAAGTGTAAAACAATTTGAAATGGAACTCGAAACAAAGCATTGTAGTAAACCTTTTCGTGAAATCGGGAGACGGTGTTCGCCTAAACTTAGAAATTTAACGGACAAGTTAATTGAAAAACTTTTATCCATGCAGTGTACGGTCCATTTTGACACGTCATTAAGAATTTGTGATTCATGTCGGTTATATTCGTATCGTCGTAATCCTGTCGAAAGAGTGGAGCAACCAGAAAACGGTGGACATGACGAAGCACCAACCACATCACGGAACGATTTGGAGGAAATACCATCGGCAGCTTCAATTACCTCGGCATCTTCTCAGGACAGTGACCTACCGGATTATTCCAGGATACACAACATTGAGTTATTCAATAATGGAATTGCAAGAATAAATGTGTCTCCGATATCCGATAGAATTTAAAAACGATAAATACCGTCGGCAAAAATTTGCCGAAATTGTAGCAGGTATTAGAAAATATCTATTCAGTTTACCACCACAAGAAGAAGTCGAAGAGTTAGCTTCATTGAAAACAAAGGTTGTGGAATATGATGAAATTATTTCCAAATTGAAAGAAAAATTCATAGAACCAGATTGTTCGAGAATAGATAAAATACGTATATTAACAGTTTTGCCTGATTCGTGGACGATTCAGCAGATAACGAGCAAATTTGAAACAAAGAAATACCTTGCATTACAAGCAAAAGAATTGGCAGCCAAAAATGGAGTATTGGCTACCCCTAACGACAGATCGGGGAATCGTTTGAATCCGGATATAAAGAATCAAGTGATACAATTTTTTGACGAGGACGACATCAGCAGAGCCATGCCGGGACAAAGAGATTATGTCTCTGTAAACACTAATGGTAAGCGTCAACAAATTCAAAAACGGTTATTAGTTTCATCACTTAGAGAAACTTTCACTCGATTTAAAGAAGTCAGTGAACATAAAATTGGATTTAGTACTTTTGCAGCATTACGACCAAAACATTGTAAATTGCTAAATGCTTCAGGTTCTCACAACGTTTGTGTTTGCGCAATTCGCAAAAATATTGGTGTAATGCTTCACAGTTTAAAAAAATATTCATTCAACACTGATTGTAATCAACATTTTGAGAAGTTATTGTGTAATTCATCATCAAGATCAAAATATTGTTACCTCCGTGAATGCGAAAATTGTCCCACTCTGTCAGAATTTGAGATAAGATTTTTAAATGAACTTGAGAAACATAACTTGTCTGAGATATCGTTCGAACAGTGGATTACAACTGATAGATGTAATTTAGAAACGCTATTAAAACCTGTCGATGAATTTGTTGAATATTTTAGCGAGAAATTAGAAAAACTATTAACTCATGATTATATGAAAACAAAGCAATCTAAATTTTTAAAAGATACAAAGACTTCATTAAAAGAAGGAGAAGTAGTTATTATTTGCGATTTTGCAAAAAATTATTCATTTGTACTTCAGGATGCTGTTCAAAGTCATCATTGGAACAATGATCAGACTACAATTCATCCTTTTGTTATATATTATATGGAGTCAGGAATGCTTAAAAATCTAAGTTTTGTTGTTATATCCGAAGTTCAAAGACATGATACAATTGCGGTACAAGTATTTATTTCTAAATTACTAACGTATTTAAATCAACTAATGAATATAAAAAAGGCCATTTTTATGTCTGATGGGGCTGCTTCCCAATACAAAAATAGAAAAAATTTTGCAAGCCTCTGCAAGTTTAAAGAGAAATACAACATTGATTCTGAGTGGCATTTTTTTCGCAACTTCACATGGTAAGGGACCATGTGATGCAATTGGCGGCACATTAAAACGAATGGCAACAAGAGCAAGCTTGGCCAAACAACATGAACATCCAATAACAAGTGCGAAAACTTTGTATGATTGGGCTATTAAGAGAAATCAAGAAAATTTCACAAAAATATCATTTTGCTATGTTTCACAAGAAGAATATGAACACAGAAATATCACTCCTTCATTCCAGTTGCAGATAACAAAATCGCTGCGAAAATATTTTCAACTGCCGAAATACTGAGTTTTCATAATATTTATAGGAATGTTAGGATATAGTGTTTGTAAAAATGTTAATACAATTTTTTTTAAAACTAGTAGAAAAATCAAAATTTTTATTTGGTAATTAAGATTCGTTAATTTCGTTAATTAAGAAGATGTTCAATCTTCTTGGAGTCAAGAGGATAGTTGTTGAAAATTGTATGTTCAATTTGAAAAAAATACTTTTGAAGATGGACAATCACGACTAACTTTTGAAAAAGGGATATTTTCATGAAAAAAGCCATTTTTCGACATTACTTTCAAATTATCTCAAAAACGGGTACATATAGAATGTTGCTTACCAAAAGCATTTTTGTTTTAAATCACTAGAAAAATCGTATTATATTATTAAAATATGGTTATTTATGCAAAAACAACAAATTGGAAAAAACTTGAATTTTTCTTACTTCTAAGAACTTTTTTATCTTAAGTTGCTCTATCGTAGAACAACTTTTATTCTTTTTCTTATGACTTAAATTTTTAAAAAAAAAAAATAAAAAAATATTACATTGTACAGATTTGTTATTTAAATTTTAAATTTAATTTTTTTTTTTTTTAAAAAAAAAATTTTTTTAATACATTTATTTTTTTTATAAAAAAAAAAAAAAAAACAACAACAACTTCTTCTCCGACACAATTTTAAAACAAACAACTTTCTTCGAGTTATGATTTAAAAAAAAAAAAAAAAAAACACAAACCCCCTCTCCAAAAAAAAATCTTGTCTCAAAAATTCCCTCCCCCCGCGCAAAACACCCCCCCACAAATCCCAAACACATGCCCAAAGTTTCCCCCAACCCGAAAGGGGCGTGCAAAAATTTTGACTTTTTCCGGCTGATTTCATCTGGAAACGCTCAAGCTTATGATCAAATTCACAAGCCGTAGGGTAAACATTGATAACCTACTTCCAGAAGTGTCCAGATTTATGAACTAACCATCCAAATTTCGATGCAGCACACCCAAAATTCCTGCATTTGTTATAAAATTCTTCATGACGTTCTGATGCAGTTTTCGGTCTGCCACTTCGACGCCTTGATGGCACCTTCCCAAAAAAAAATACGCTCCTTGAAACGTTTCAGCACTGCACATTTTTGCCATTTCCATCTCCGTTGCGATCCTCATATATGTCTATGCGGATTTGCATATCATTTGAGCATCATCATTTCTGTTCATTTTTCCTTCAATGCAATTGGCAATTTAATAGAACATCAACTTTTTTAAATCTCTAGGAACAGGCTTTCAATAAAATGACAACTTGCGGTCAAAAGGTTTTGGAACCGATCACTAGGAGCGCTTAAACGAAAAAAGGGGCGTACCGATTTTAAATCGACAGCTTCTCGATAATTTATTTTGAAAAAGTAATCGATTACCTACTGATTTTGTTCTACCTATTTAGGAAATAAACTTCTAAATAAATATCCATTAACCAGAGTATAGCAAAAGCATTTCAAACTTCTCAAGTTAATGAATATTCTGAATAGACTACTTATAGGAATAACTTTAGAGCACTGCATTGGTTAGGATTTTATATCAAATGTCGGATCAGTCAGATTTTTGGTGACCATTGCCATTATGGTTTCGAAATGAATCTAATTTTCCATTTTCATATGTTTTACTAATGCACTCGTAAAACCGTTTCCTTAAAAGTATTTATAAAAAAGTGAAGCACATTGAGGATGAATTATTGAATGAAGATTTTTGTTTGCATTTTACTTCTACCATCAGTGGAAGTTGAATTGAAAACACCTTGACCAGGTGTTTTACTACCACTCTATTTTGGGCACGTTGATGCATTTTTCATCAGGATAACTGGTCATTTCTAGGAATATGCCACTTCGTCGTCAGTAAAGGCTAGATTAAAACTGATAGCAGTCATTCCCACATATGCACATTTCCGATGTCAGACCAATATTCCCCTCTTTTTAATGCTTTCTCCATTTGTTTACAGGAAATTTTTCACGAGCATTCAACCCACCTAATGTACTTGAATGAGCATCTCAGTGCCAACAAATACATATCATCTAAAGTCCCGGACCGGATACGACAGAATGTGCTCCTGAACTACCGCTCCGGCAGCCGGCACCCGCCGTACTTTATCTATGGTGGACACGGTAGTGGCAAAAGCACACTCCTATCGCAAATCTACTCGCAGCTAACGGGCTGGTTTGAGCACATTAAAGTTCATCGTGTGATACGATACGCCGCTGCCACCCCCCGTTCAGCCTACAACCTGGAATTGCTGAGAGTAATCTGTCAACAGCTGGCAATCATCCTCAATATACCGGAGGGTTATTTGCCAAAGGATGCCTCGTTTGATCCACTCTACATAAATAATTGGTTTCAGAATCTATTGAAACACTGCGAAGACTTGCACAACGAGATATTGTTTCTGTTCATCGATGACTTGCACAGGTTGAACCCATTGGACTGTGATATTGTAGCAGCTCTCTCATGGCTTCCAATCAGCCTACCGTGGAACGTATTCCTGGTGGTTTCGACCACTGTGCCCATCGATTCGCTTAAGCTCACACCGATGCAGAAGGAACGCTTTAAATATTCGGATTACTTCTTCGATCTATCGTTGGAACAGAATGAAACAGTAGTACGCAAAGAGGATGGTTCCGAGTCCTTTGAACAGTACGTGAACAACATATTCGACATGATGGAGCAGCGCTTTGGAGTCAAAGGCTTCAGTAAACTGGCTATCTACATTACGTGCTCCGAGTATGGTTTGACCGAAACCGAGTTTCTAGAGCTCTTGATGCCCATACAGGACTCAGAGGCACTCATCGATTCGAGGGAGGGGGGTTTCAATTTCTCCACATTCCGAACCGCGCGAAACGTGATGAGTATGTACTTTGTTAATTTCCCCTTCTCGTTATAACGAAAGTCAACAGCAAATCTAATAAACTTTTTCTCTTTTCTTCTTTTGTTCCTTTTTGAATCGGATTTGTGTGTGTGTGAATAACATTTAAAATTTAATCCTCGATGTCACCAAATGAAATCCACTCGCCGGCCACAGGAGCTCTTCTGCGGGAGAAACTAATGTCCGGAAAGTTGCTCATCGTTTGGCGGCACAGTCTTTGCTCGGATATCACCAAAGTGCGCTACATGACACCGGAAATCTCCCGGACGGTCCATTCGGAAATTGTGAATTTGTTTTTCCCACCAGATAGCGAAGAGAGTGACGAGATTTCCAGTGCACAGAACAGCAGAAAATCGAGTAAGTACCGACTTTATGTGCTGACCTGGCAGGATTAACCCTGTGCTAAAAGAAGTGATTTCAAAAGTTTGAATTGGTTTATACAAGGTGACATAGCGATTGAGATCGGTTATTGTGTGATACAGATTGTTAATGGTAATACGCAACAAAAACAAATGACTGCCTCATGAGCAGCTGTGAACCAGACAGCAAAATAAAAATGGAAATATTCACACAACTTTCTACAATTTCCTTTATCAGACTACATTTAAGTTTGGCAATTGGTTTACTAGCAATTGATTTAAAAAAAAAACGCCTATTTTTATCTTAATACCGTATGCCATTATTTTTTAGCGAATAATACAGGTCGGACTCGATCATCGGAAAATTCGACTATTTGTGATTCGATTATCCGTAATTTTAGACTCGTTTATCCGCGGTGTAACTTTTGTCAACTTGAATAAAAAAAGAAAGATTCATTGTCATATTGTCATATTTTATACGCAATGTGAACATTCGCGCTTTAATGAAAGTGGCTACGTCAATTGGATGAAGGGGGAGAGGGTGGTTACGTTACTTGACCGAGGTTGGTAGTTTACTAAGCAAATGAATAAGTTTTTAGAGTACGTCAATTCTGAATAAATCTATGAACTAATTGAAACTTTTTAAACTTTCTGAGGCAATTTCTTGAGTATTTTCAAATAAAAATTTGGGTGAAGGGTGGGGGCATTGAAAGGTTGGTGGGGTAAGCCATTTTTGTACAGGCCATGACATTTTTTTAAAATTTGTATTTTGATAAACCTTACAATGTGGGGCAGGGAGTTTTGAAAAATCCAGAAATATTTCATACGTAATAAATCGGCCCCCAGGATATGTGTTTATTTAAGTGTCAGTATTCCGCGAATTAACGGTTTTCTCTGGGGTATTTCCACGCAATCCTCGCAAACAAACATTGGGTCTCCAAAGGCAATCTATTTTGCTCTGCTCAAGAGATGACAGTGCCATTTCCACACAACGCCGATTCATAAGAAACACGCAGTTCAGAGTCCCCTTCCCTTTCAACGGAAAATGGTTCCATTGCAGATGAAACATTTGCACCTTGCGTCGCACAATGGGACGAAATAAAATAATGTGGGACATGGGTATTTGCGGCGAAACTATTAGGTTTGGCCCATTGATGTCTTCTACATACTTTGCATATTTTTGCATATATTGAGTACTTTATTTTTGTCTTAACAAATTTGATTTAAGGGGTGTATACACCTAGATAAAAATATTAACTATTTTATGTCTGGTTCAAATCGATGATTATGCATTTAAACATTGTAGATTAGGTCATTTTATGAAATTTCGCAACAGACAAAAACTTTCTATCTCTTAACTGGACGAAGTTGTAGGGTGAAAAAGGAATGAAAAATGTAATACTCCCTTAAAAATCGTTTTTTTTACCATAACTTATTTATTTGGATTTTCATATTTTTAATGTTCTACAAAGTTTTAGGTATTTTAAAAATATACTTTTTTGTAGAAGACAGCTAATCATTATTCTTCATTCCAAGGATATACGTCGGTTTTAATGAACTTTTGAGGATGTTAACTTAACGTTAATTTATTCAGCAAGTGATACCCTTCAAAATGATGTTCAAAATATAGGGGGGTCCAAGAGGGCACTTAACAAATTTTCAAAAAAAAAAAAAAATAACTAAGCTTCTTATTATATTATGTTGCATTTATATTGGTTTTTAAATCTTTTTAAATAAATATTCAGACTTGCTATTCATGTTTAAAAGAAAAACAACGGCCAATTTATTAAATATTAAAGCTTATTTGAATGTAATAACGAAAAAAGTCCATCGTTCTACTGTAAATCTTCCTCTTCATCTTCCTAGTATATAGCATTTTTGACACGGTTTAGAACCTACTTTCTTCATAAATAGGGGAAAGTGCTCTAATGTAGGTCTATGGATATTGAATTTGTCCTATCGATGAAATTTGCTTGTCCTTAATTTTTTTTTCTGTATTGATATGTCAACGAGGCAATATTACTGAATATATATATATATATACGCTTCTAAGGATAAAAAAGGTGAAAAAAATATTTACCTAGAGTTTTAAGCATAGCCGGAACCTAGTAGGACCCACATTAGAGCACATTCACCAACGCGTCGGCGAAAATGTATTGTCACCATCGTAGAAAGATGTATTTCTATTTAAAACGCTATTCACTATATCCATGACATGGTCAATACGTCTCTTCTTGCACGGTAATGTCCTGTTCTATTATTTTATCCTGGATCGAAAAAAGGCGCTCATTAGAAACCGATACCAGAAAGTCATCCTTATCGTCATACAGCATTCATGTTTTACCAATGGAAGAAGCCGCTACTGTATCCCAGGCCTCTGCTTCCCAAAATATAGCACCTTTGATGTTGATATGCTTAACATTGTCATCGAATTCTCCAGGACGCCCAAGAACTTCACCCATCAACTCTTGACGATAGTTTAATTGTATTGGTTTAATGTTCTGGTCCATTTTCTGTATCAATGCTGTTGTATTCGGCGGTAAGAAGATTGTACAGATAGCACCATCGGCAGTTCAAGGTCGTCCGCAATGCAGTGTACTGTACAATTGTCCAACACTAAGATGGCTTTTACCGGAATTGACCACTTACTATAAACGACTCGAACCTGGGATCATCTAAATCTAATATAATCTAATCTCACACTAACGCAGCCAATTCTTGAAAGCATCCTGAAAAATGACGTCTTCTTGAATGCATCATTTTTGTACCGCAGAGAGGATTCCAAGAAATAGAGCGATTCCAGAAAGAGTGTCTGAAATCGCTCTACTACTTCGAATCAAGGGAAGGAAGAGAGCGTGGACCTCCCGTACCAAACGCCTCCATATAGAGTTAAATAATGTGATAATTTGTATTTATCGTTGGGAGCATAGATGCTAGAAAGATTAGTTTATGCTCCTTTTGCCTGTGGGTGGACTTTTGGCATTTGAACCAAAAGTCTGGCAATAATTTGCCAAGGTTATAGCGCCTTATCTCGCTCACTGAAATTTAGATTGAAATTTAAAATTTACAGAATAATACACTGTGCTTCCACTATATACAAGCTCATCGATTTAGCACCACCCGGGGGAGACTTGGTCCTATAACCAATGATTTCATTATCTCCAATCCGCTCAACCAATCGCAATGTTTTGTGATATAGTGGACGGATTATTATAATTTGAGATAACTCAATGCAGACGTCTTCCAAATTTGGCAGATCGACAGGCAATCGGTGGAGACCCACCTGGTACCTCATAGCAATATGCTTAGAGGCGGACCGGAAGATTTGATGAGCTACCTCCCCCGACTCGAACCTGGGATCATCTTCCATGAAAAATCAATCCTTAAACAGCTGCCATGTCATCCAAACATTTTAGATGAGGCACGGATAAACGAGCAACTCATGAACGTTCTTCAAGGCCTTTGGTCGTATTGGCTTACCAATCATCATAAGTGGGAGTTTAAACGAACCATCAGCATTCCTGCAAAGTATAAACATCTCTCGCTCCTTGTTCCCCTTCCTTTCGGGTGCTGATGTTTCATCTTTTGTGACGAATGTGGACCAAGGAGTACATTTGAAATAGAGACCACTTTCGTCAACACTAAATATTTGGCTTGGAGACAGATTTTTCTGACAAACTGCTCAACATACTAATCAACGTTCTCAGCATTGTTGGACAGTTTTTTGCCATTGATTTTAAGATCTCTTGATGAAATTGATGATCTATCCACGACTAGCTTTAAATTATCCATGGTGGCACAAAGGGACAATTTCACTGCCTGCACACTAAGAAAATAATACCGAACTCGGTTGATTTTAAACCGAGTTTTTATCTGCTGAACGCTCGGTAGTCTGTTCGGTTCAAAATAGAACAACCGAGTTCTCCTTATATTTTTACTCCCTCACAATCTGTCAAATTTACCGAAAAACTCGGTTGACACAAATAAATCCAATCAGCCATAACCGAACATCGGTTTACTCGTTGTCAAACAAACCGATTTTTCTGTTGCAATTATGGAATTCGGTTCTTTTTGGCTGTGCTGGAATTTTGGTTGAAATAGCTTCGAATCTAGCTTCGAATTTCATAGTAATAAAACCAGTTTTGTTAGTTATATTGTTTATTGGTGCAAAAATCCTCATACATTGTCCTATTTTCAAATTGCAAGCCAGAGACATAACCTGCAACGTGTTCATGGCAGTAAAAACAGACTGTAGAGGAGGATGCCTGCAAATATAATTACAAAATTAGTATCAAATACTTACAAAAATTTTCAACTATACGTGCATCCTCCTGTTGTAGTCTCTTGGTTATTTTTTCCATTTTAACCTGACAAAAAAAAAAAAAAATACGGAGAATTTTCGCACCGCACACGCGAGATAAAATGGCTGATGATTTTTCAGACCTTATCGAGTTTTTCGGTAGACATTGCCGTCGTGGAATTGACTCGAAGAGAAGTGTTTGACGTTTAAGAATATTCAGCGAATGCTCGGTTCAGTTTACCGAGTTTTCTCGGAGTTCGTGTACCAAACTCTTGAATAGCCATGCTTTACCGTACTGCTCGGTTCATCTTTCATTTTTATCTGTGAAATATATCATATAGTAACCGAAACTCGGTTTTGACTCTAAAAATACACCCGAAAACAGTATATATAAACGATTTATTCGGTTTCTTGTTGGTAACCGATGTGGTTCGGTAGAAAAATGAACCGAGTTCAATGTTATTTTTTAAATGTGTGGATTTTCAATTGGTCCTGACTTGAGGTAGTGTAAATTCGCGACAAAATTTTCAAAATTTTGCGGTCACGGTGACACGGTGACTTATTTTTTAAAATAAACAAAAAAGACAATAAAAATTCCAGTTTTTCATCAAACGCATCGGTTTATTTAAACAACTACAGTTATTTCACTGTAAAATTTATGATTTCTTGACATTACTGGTCAAAGCAATTGGCTGGCAAAATTTGGTTCCGTCAATTTTTGGCACTGGTAGGTGTTGATTAAATTATATTGACAGATATTTCACCACTATTTCGAAGCGGTCACGGTTTGAAAACCAAAATGTGAGTGGATCGACATTGTCATGTATTTTCGTAACGGCATGTTTGTAGGCTAATACTGCATACTGTATCGTTGATTTGTTGGCTGCACTTGCAGGAATCCCATCGAACAGGTAATCAACAGACAAAAACCTCGCTTGCTGGGGATCCAGTAATCTAACCGATCGTAGAAACTTCAAGCCCGGTTGGCAGAAACTCGAGATAGGTGTCAAGTAGATTGCTTTATCTTATTCAACACATCGGCGAATGCTTTTCTTTGACATCGAGGTAGTCCCTTGTCCTTGGATTTGTCTGACAATACTGTTCATTTTTTGAAAATTAATATGGGAATATAAAAATTCGAAAATTTCAAATACCTGCAAGCAAATCCATGATTTTGTTGTTAGCCCAATTAATCATAACGTGACGACTTTCGAACCAAGTCAAGAGCTCAACCAGCTTAGATGTGCTTTTTGACTGATGAATACCCCAGCACGAGACAACAACATATGAATACCTAATATTGATCTTGATAACTGGCCTTGGTATTAAGAGGTAAAATACCTAACAAAATACTTAAGAATTGCAAGCAAAATATCTCTCGAATAACAAAACTTGTTATTTCGGATACCTGGGAATACCTGAGAGGTACTATTTTGGTATTGTCTTACCTCAATTTGGTATTCGCATAAAATTGTGGCAATAAGTTATGGTATTATCCTCAGGTATTTGAAATCTTAATATGAGCTCTTAAATACCAAGGCCAGTTATCAAGTTATTCGTTCCTGCTTGGGTACAATCTTTTTTTTTTATTTCTCGGCCCTGGTGCAATTCTTGAAGCACAGTGAATGCGTTTGTGGCAGCTGATACTTTGAGCTCATTTTGGATGAATTTTTGGTAGTATGTAAATCACATATTGATCATGGTAGGTAACAGCATTCAACAAACGATTTCATCTTATAACGACCGGGGAAGCGGGCAATGCTACATTTTCTTCCTCAATTCCAACTAGTTTGGCTGTGGCTTCCTTAAAACATTTTCTTAAAGCCGAATGGGAGCAAATAGACTAGAAACATGCAACAAAACGATCAACCTTGGGTGACAAGTTAAACACTTTTTTTTTTAAGAAATATCACTTTTGTTTATTACCAACTTAACTAAATTACGCCTGTGGAACGCTGACCGGGGAAACTAATGTAACCGATTTGTTCTGGGAAGCCCCGCTACTTTTTGGATGTGCAATTCACCGTCGACAATGTGGCTCAGATTTTGTTTGTCACTTGTCATGCTTCTCCTTAATGCGCACATTAAAAATAAGCGACAATTTTTTATGGATGGATGGTAAGAAAGAACGGAAAAAGATATTTCAACCAACCAAATTGCATTTTATTCATTAGGAAATTAAAACTTCACAAAAATACTTCTACTTCCTGCCACTTCGCCTTGCGGCAGTTAGTCGGCACTTTGGCCATAGCTGAAAAAAGATGCCCGTAGGCATATTCTTCAGTTCCTTGGTCGCCTTTTTGGCATGCTTGGGCACCATCGGAATGCCCAACCGCTCCATTTCCTCCAGCAAGTAGTGGGCCGACGCTAGATTCGGCCAAAACACCACGTCGTCATCCGTCGTCCTTGTGGTACTTTTTAATGAAGGCCGCAACTTCTGGGAGGCACTTCGTACTGTAGATCTCGCCGTTCACTGCTAGCCCCGATAAAAAGAAGAGAGGACGTGGCATCCCCTTTTCACTGATTATGAGTCACAGCAACACCTTCTTTGGGAACTTTGTGTGTGCTACGTATTTACTTCCACATCGCTGCCAATTTCTTTTGTCGGGGAGGTGAAATAGCCTTTGCCTTGCCAGTCGTTGCCGTCCAACGTGAGGTTCGTCTCGTCGTTCATAACGACCACCACGTTCCGCTTCACCGGGAAGATCTCTTTGACTAGAATCTTCAGCCGTTGTTTCTGGATGTCCGCGTTCTGCATGTGGATATCTATTTTAGTCAAATACTCCTTGACTGTTTGGCCGGTCGCACCGACCTCCTGGCCCATCGTACGGAAAGCTTTTCTTTTTCCGTTTGAGCTTCTGTTGAATCCTCCAGTCGCTTAAAACGGTCGGACGGCCGGAACCAGGCTTCCGCTGGATGGACTCTCCTTTCTCCAGAAGTACCAGAATCTTGTTTCCGAGATCGTATCCGGCCGTCACGAAGTGGGCCACGATGGCCGACTTTTTAAGGCCCGGATGGAGCAGGCGGTATGAACAAACCATAGATCGAAGTTGTTTCACTGTTTTCGCCATAGCTGCCGTAAACAAACTGATGGAGCTGTCAAATTTACAGTATATAGGCAACTAGTACATATTGATTACTGGTTGGTGGACCGAATACCAGGTGGCAGGGTAATCGCATGGAAAATCGGAACATATAGTCGCTTTTTTTAATGCATGCATTAGTTAATGCTTAGGTCCCAACCGATTGAAGATAAATGGAGCACCACATAACCTTTTTAGACTAGCTGCTTCCAACGACCTTTTTTCAATAAATGATTGTTCTGTACACCATACAGTGCAGTCTGTTGTCTTCAACTATTCATTTTCCTTTTCCTTTGATATCTACTGAAGGCTCCGTGGGTTCCACGTGCCTTGTTAAAGTGGATATCAAATCCTCCCTATCTCCAACGGTTGCAGGGACGTGGCCAGGTGAGCGATCGAAGAGTGTCTTTGTGGAGATTAATGCGTGAAGAAACGTATCAGTAACTGGTTCCGTTTCATGGTGACATGCACTGTCTTTAATGAATTATTCTTCATCGTTGCTCCATCCACGGGGTGTGCAAACGTCAATGCTAATGTTAATGTTAAAGGGAAGGGGGGTCTGGTGAGGAGGAGAAAAATGTACGGGGGAGGGGGGTTGAGATCTTTAAAAAATAATTTACGTAGTTTATAAACAGCCCCTTTCATCAAGATAAGATAATGCATCATGATATTCTTACACGATTCTCAGCGTGATTGATAGATATTGAGAAACTCAAATAAAAATCTTCAGTTTTATATGTAAGAAGGGAAGGTTTTGACCCTCTCCAAATGTTAGTCTAGATGATTATTGTTTTTTGCAAATATGTTCATACATTCATTTCTTTATGACTGCTAAATTTTATTGGATTCTATAGGGGTGTTGAATACCATAACTAGACGAGTTTGCGTGATACACGGTAAAAATAGGACATGAAAAAGTTGTTGTTCGAAAAACTTTTTTTCCTTAAAAGAACTCATCTTGCAATGTATGGCAAACTTTTAGACAATTATATTGCCTTTATTAAGAAAAAATGTCGTCCAATTCTAAGATAGCAATTTTTTGAAAATTGACTTTAAATTTTAAAATTTATTTTTTTTACAATTTTTTCATAAAAGTTAAAACAATTTTCTAAAAGTCACTCATGCATCACTTTTTTGTAAGTCTTTTCCTATATAACTCAAATAAAAAAAAATCGATCAAAATACTTAAACCCTTTTCAGGTGGCAGTCTAGATAAATTTTTAAAAAACAAAGTTCAAGTTGCTTGAAAAGACATAGTCTACACACTCACAAAGTTTTATTGGATTCTGAGAGGGTGCTGCCAATCACGAAGACGAGTTGGCGAGAAATTCGTCATTTAAATCCTCAAACATGTACAGGGTGGTAACATCAAGTGATACACTCATTTGTGAAAAACTCGGTACTATTTATACCATTATCGGTGAACCTTTTGTGTACGTTTTGAAACAATAAACTGAATTTAAACCAAATTTGAACCCACTGCTCTGCAGTATCTGGGGATGCATGCTATGAAAACTGGGTGACTTGAAGCACATGTGGTTGAACTCATTTAAAAATCGTTTGGTTGAAATTTGGGATCTAATGCGGATGAGGTGATGCGTGTGGCTTGCAACAATTTTAAATAGCGTTTTCGAGCCTTGCTTAAATATAAAGGAGAAAGATTTGAACTTCACTAAACACAATGTTAGTTTAATATTTAGACTTGTTGTTTAAAGGGCAATGAGTGAGAAATACAACCCTGTTCAAGTCTTATAACAATTTTCAAGTGTATCATTTATACGATGCCATCCTATATATTTAAGGCAAGGCTTCTTTTCCAGCAATTGAATAACTGCTTTTGCTAAAAAATTTCATTGCATGTTGAAAAGCATATGTAGAGCTTCGGATGTTTAAGAAAAATCATCAAAAATATTTAAATTCCTATTTGATCATCTCTTTGTTACCCTTATTTTAACGTTATTTCATACTATTACATGAATCTCTGCGTATCATTTAGGGGATATATTCTTTAAGCACAAATGTGTTGATCGCTAATATCGAGATTCGAAACTAGATTTCTCACTACTGAATGATGAATTTTGCGTTAACGGTTGCGTTAACGCTCTGAGCCAAGAGAGGAATGGAATTTCAAATGAGAACTATATAATGTAATGTTTTCAGCACATATATTGTCGTTCTAGAAAACCATGTGTCATGCAGCTATTTTTAGATTTTACTTACTAAACACGTCGTTGAGACTGTGTTACCCGAACTTATGGTCAGTGCCAACCTCAACCCGATACGAGTTACAAATATGAACATACACGCTGACGTTCAACACTCACCAAGTCCGCTTAATCTTGACAGCCGTTCCAGGTTAAAACTGAATCAAAAACGAGAACGATATGTGAAAAGAAAAACAGCTCAGCCCTTTGAATATCATTTTAAAAAACCGTGGCTCCTCATAATCCAGCCATACTTTTTTGCTGAAATTTTAAAAATCAAACTACACCAAATGAAAGAGCAATAATTCCTCTACTAGATGTTGCTTTCAATTCTCAAAAGTGTTTTGAGATTCGTTTGAAATCTACGTTTAAACTCAATGTTTACAATTGGCTTGTTGGCCCTAATAATGAATAACTCGAGATTTGTTTCTCATTTCCAAAGTCAAAGTCAAGAATATCATCCAGATGATAGAAGCATTTATTTATTAATATTTACTGCTCTAATACTGCTGTTTAGCTAGCAATGAAGCATGTGAGTTTAATGTTAAATGTAATCCCTAGTAACACACTTGTTGCCATTCGGTTGAGATAACATAAATATGACTTGCTCAGTCATAATCAAGTTACTGCAACTTATTATGATCGTTGTTTGATACTTGGGATGTGTATTTAATTGTGTCTATGTTCACTTTTTGGTGAATTTGATTTCAAATGGGACGCTCCCGAGCAGAAGCGAATAACTTGATAACTGGCCTTGGTATTTATGAGCTCAGATTAAGAGGTAAAATACCTGAGGATAATACCATAAAATTGTTCCCACAATGTCATGCGAATACCAAATTGAGGTAAGACAATACCGAAATAATACCTCTAAGGTGACCAGATACTTACCCAGGTATCCAAAATATCAAGTTTAGTTATTCGAGAGATATTTTGCTTGCAATTCTTAGGTATTTTGCTTAGGTATTTTACCTCTTAATCTGAGCTCTTTAATACCAAGGCCAGTTATCAAGATCAAAATTAGGTATTCATATGCTTTTGTGTTCTGCTCGGGGTCTCAGACCTCACAGAGTTCAATGAGCCCCTTGCTTTGGTATTAAAGAACTCAGATTAAGAGGTAAAATACCTGAACAAAATACCTAAGAATTGCAAGCAAAATATCTCTCGAATAACAAAACTTGTTATTTCGGATACCTGGGAATACCTGAGAGGTACTATTTTGGTATTGTCGTACCTCAATTTGGTATTCGCATAACATTGTGGAATCAATTTTATGATATTATCCTCAAGTATTTTACCTCTTAATCTGAGCTCTTAAATACCAAGGCCAGTTATCTTTTTTTCACGTTATACGCTCTAAAATAGAAAGTACTGAAAATTACCAACCTTTATCAATTGAGAGATTCCCTCAACCAGACCGGGAATCGAACCCGCCACCTCCGGATTTGTAAACCATGCTCTTATCAACTGAGCTATCCGAGTCCCCGGAGTGTTTCGATAATATAAATCAAAACTTGCGTTTTAAAGGTAAGTGGACAGAGGTATAAAAAAACCCACTAGATTCTAGTAATTAGAAACAAACAACCCAAAACCTCAACCTTTGATTTCATATCAAAGAAAACATCCATCACAAGAAGCCACTACGGGAAAATATTTCGCAAACAAGTTTATTTGTATCACAAAAAAGATTCAAATTCCAATGCTGTCGGGCAAAATAACGATCAAATTCAAAGCAAGCATGAGAAGAAAACATTTTTATTTTGTTTTTTAAAAGGGGAGTCAGTAGAAGAGGATGGGACGAAAAAGTCTTACGTATTTCTGCTGCAGTTCAATGATGCTACACCGCAAAGCGAGAAAGCGATAACAAGAAAAGGTTGAAGATGGTGCAAATAGAATTGAAAAAAGAAGGTTCAAGTCCTGGAGCTATTGTTTTCCTCCAGCTGATGGAAGTCGGTATGGTTTTCACTTTTCTGACTGTCTTCCGTTTTTTTCCATCCTGTATCGCGTGTCTATCCCAAGGATTGTCACATGGTTTTCCTTTTGATCAGAAAAGTCGGGTTGCTATGTATCGGCTTGAATCTTTTGTGGGGTAAAATAATGTTTATTTTTGAAACGATGAGAAATAATTCAAAAGGAACTGTTGTTCTAAGAGATTAGTAGTCAAGGCTTTGAAAACCATCGAACAAATCTAAAATGTAAGCGTATCTCTAACGTATTTTGCCATTGCAATATGCGGCAATAAATGAGCCTTTCAAATGGTCCAATACATACCGATAAAAAACTTTGTTTATATTGGCATGACATTACTTCAAAGTATAGATAGTAAGATAATGAGCAATTTTGTAGACTAGGCTTATAGAATAGCAAAAGTTTCTTGCGATTATGAAATAGTTGACTAAACCATTCTAAATACTATACACTTCATTGACAAAGCTGATTTGCTGTAATATAAAAGCTGAACACGAAAAAATCCGAACACGTAAATCTTGATGGGGTTTAAAATAACGTTTAATTTTTCATAGCATATGACTTTCAAAAAAAGCCCATCATTCTCTTCTTTTCTTCTTCTTTCCTTCCCCTTTTTCTTTATCTTTCTTTTTTTCTTTTTTTTCTCTTTCCTGTTCCTCTTTTCTTTTTCTTTCTTTTTTTTTTTTTTTTCCTTTTTCGTGGAGACGTGAGGTAGGAACTTGTGAGGACTAAAGGTCTGTCGTATCCTTCTTTAATGCTGTCAACTCACCATTTGAAGCCCAAACTGACTAAAAGGAAATTGGTACGCACAAAAAGACCTGCAATTCGTGATTCAATAAGTTGAAAAAGTCCATTAATAATTGATTTACAGTACTTTTATTACAACTTCAGAGTTACAGAAATCTTGAACCTTCCTCTCGATGGAGCCCATCGGCACCCGCACAGTGGAAACGGAATCAGTGCATTTCTTCCATTTTGCCCACATTTGCTGAATGTTCTTGACTGTACCACCGCTTCGTCGAAGTCGCTGCTCTGAAATTGCCCAGTATTTTTCGATTGGTCGAAATTCCGGGCATTCATTAGTTTGGGCACAAAATCTACCTTGTTGGCATCATACCACTTCAGAACCACCTTGTAGTAGTGGCAGCTTGCCGAATAGGGCCAAAAGATGACTTTGCTCCTATGCTTACGGATAATTGAAATGTATTGGAATACCATACCCTTCCAAAAATATGCATTATTCCTCAAATATTCATTGATCAACGAGGGATCTTGTTTGGAGTGGGGTACTGTACTTCATTGGTTTATTGGATCTCCTCTTCATGGCCGAGTATCCGAACTTTGCCCTTGACACCACTTATAAGGTTTTGGTTAATCCCCTATTGCCGACTTCTTTTGATACTTTTACTCACAGTTTCTTCGAAACCAGCTCGTCCTCAAATACGAATGTTTTATAAAGATTGGCCGTTGTGATGGCCCAAAACTTTTCAATCGGACGAAGTTCCGGTGAGTTCAGTGGTAGAAAAACTACATTGTTTTCTCTGTATCAGTCTAACACCGGCCGCGCGTAGTGGCAGGACGCCAAATCCGGCAAAAATTGCGTCTCGCCTCCGACAGCAGGTTCTTCGAGAGGCACTCGTCTCGATAGATTTTCCCATTGGCCTGCCAAACCAAGAACATTTTGGCGAACTTGTGAACCTTTTGTTTTCTTACCTCTTTAGGAACGGCCAACCGTGATGCAACGTAAAACTCCTGCCTCGGCAATCGCTCTGTGTCCCCCTTGATGTAAGTCTCGTAGTCCACCACGACGCACCTCAGTTTCGTCAGTCGCACTTGGTACAACTTCCTGGCGCGTGTTTTTGGCAATCATGTTTTGTGTGTCGATCCGGTTTGGTGCTTTTCTGATCTTGAAGACGTAGAGGCCGGCACGTTTCATCGTTTTTTTTTTTCGGCAAACCAGACGTCTACATATGAAATGGAAAACTCCGTCTTTTTCGCCAGTTGTAGTAATTGATCCATGTTTCGTCCATGGTTACATACCGGCGAAAAAAGTTCTTTTTATTTCGCCAAAACAGCTTCAAACAGGACTCAGAATTAACGAATCGTTTTTGGTCAACTGTGAGCTTTGCGGAACCCATTTAGAAAACAGCTTTCTCATGGACAAATGACAAATGCAAAATAAAGCTCACGCGTTTCTTAGAAATCTTAATTTTTTTTGCTATCTCCTGCAACTTCACATTACGGTTTGCCAAAACGACTTTGTGGACTTTTTTTTAATGTTTTACGGTGTAACCATCTCTTTTGGCCGACCAGACCGTGGCGCATCATTGGTGTCTACGACCGCGTTAAAACTCTGCATACTAGTCAATGATGGTGGATTTTCCTCCTGCAGAGTTTGGATAACACTTATCAAGTCAAGTTTTTGCTTCATGTGAATTTTTCCCATAAAAAAAAAAAAACAATTTTAAATTAACATGCAACATTCTTTTTAACCTTAGTGTTGAAAATCACATAAGCAGCGTTAGTAAAACCACTGTAGCTTCTGAACTAAAAGATCTTAGCACGATGGCGTCATCAATGCAGTTTTGACAGTGCAGCGAGCTTGTTTACGCAGAATATTTTCCGTAAGAATGCTTTGAAATTATGTGCTCTAAACTTATTACGATTGAAGTAAAATAGGCGGAAAACAGACACCAGTGCTTATTTTTACATCATTTCCTGAACATTATCGTACAGAATCAGGAAAAAGACAGTGAAAAATTTCGTTTGAGCGGTTCGAATCCTAACACCTGGTAAACAAACTCCCTGAACTGTAAAACAAGTGAGGTTAACACATTCTGTGTAATGATGTATAATCGGAATGTCGCGAAATTTTGACAGCTATCTTTTGAAGGTTTGTACATTCTAAAAAAAGTATTCATTTTTAATTTGAGGCGCCCCCTGGGTGTCAGACCAGGAACCTTTCAGCCGATATGATAGTTTGTTGTGTACAAATTTTCGTACAGTTTCGTCGAACGTTTCATAGCCTCCAAATTCTGATTAGCATTCTAGTTCGGCACTTTTTAGTACTGTTTTCTTTTTAGTTTTTTGGGCGTAGAATTTTACAACATTTGCATTTTCACCTTTTGTAATTTAAAATTTAGTTTATTCAGACATTAATTCAGACTTCGCAAATCACTCGACTAATCGTTGCTTTGTCCAATCACGCCAGTTAATCTGAATATTATTGCATAATCGACCATAGCTGGACTCTTGCAGTTGTTTATGGAACCTGTTTTGAAATCAGATAATAAATTATATGTGAATACCGGTATCACCCCACAAAACTCTTAGCAATCGACAGGGCGCAGTTGAAAAAAATAACTCCAAGAGTTTTATAAAACCACCAGTAAACCGACATGAATTGGAGTCAACTCGTGAAAGACAATAACTGCTTCTGAATAGTGCGAATTCATATAAAACTTGATAAAACAAGCAAATGTCGCAGATGGTGATTTATTCACTCGCAGAACTCTTCCAGCTTCATAACCTTTCGATTCTGTAGAACTATTTTCCCAACTGGCTTTCAACGGCTAAAATAAAAAGGTCTCCACTGAGGTGGAAACCTGATATATAATACTGTACTGCACAGCAATGTAGTTGCTGCATAAGAAAACAACTCGACTCGCTACATTGTATAAGAAAGTATCCTTTCTATGAATTCGACGAAAGCGCTGCGCTTCAAGTTACATCACAATTGTATTATAAAAAAAAATCTTTTCTCACTACGTAGTTGCTGCAAGCTCACCTTTTCCTCTCGAGTGCAAGTGGTAAAGAATCAAGCTAGAATTGGCACCATACAGAAAAATCTTGTCAAGTCAAAGTGAATAGAATCTCCTCCCAGTAGAGTTCCATTATTTTTGTATAGGTGGGTACCTAGTTGCATACGCAAACGAAAGGAAAAAAATGGAAAGTTTCTACTCATCGAACAAGTGGTTCATTGTAGATGTGTGAAAAGAAATTTCCATTGTTCAGCTGTGCCTCTCAGAAAATTTATGTAACGCTTTACAGGAGCTTATGACAAAGTTTCTCAACTGTCGTAAAAATCAATCATACTTGGATGCTACTTAGAGGCGACATAAAAAAAGATGTGGTAATCACAGCGTGAATAATTAACAATGTATGAGGAATAAGTTTGACGATTATTATTTTGCGGAGGATTGGAATACTTGAACTCAATAAAAAAATTTAGTACTAGAATGACATTGTTTTCGAATTAAATATATTTATGCACTGCCAAAGTGACAAAGTGGGAAATTTTTCCTACACAGCATCATTTCTAGGCGAAAAAAAACTTTTGAAGCTTTTGAATATTGTGGTACGACCCAGATTTAATTTAGTGCTAATTTTTATATTTATTTATTTCTCCAATCATCATTGTAGATTTCATATACATTTACATTTATTCATTTATATTTACATTTATTTTAAGTTAGTATCTACGGGGTACAACTCTTGTAGTCAACATTTTTCTTATTGCCGCTTTAGGCATAGTAAAATCAATTATTTCACAATATTCATTATAGATGTTCATCATTCTGTTCATTGGCCTATTCTAAGCATAAATTGTTCTCTGAGGCTTTACATGAAATAAATTTCTAATTCTTAAAATGCGTGATGGTGCATAAAAGTTCAAACTTTCTAAAAGGTTTGCCGAATTTATACGCTGCGAGATAACATTATTAACAAAAGAGATCGTAGCAATTTCTCGTCTTTTCTTCAGTGATTCAATATCAACTAACATGCAACGAGACTCATATGAAGGAATAAGAAATGAATTCCAGGCTTGTTTTCTAAGAGCAAATAACAAAAATTGTTTTTGTACAGATTCTATACGACTAATGTATGTTTCTTGGTATGGATCCCAAACAACAGAGCAATATTCGAGAATGGATCTTACGTACGTTACATAAAGTGTATTGATGGATCCTTAAAATGATAACTGAACCTTTTGATGAATCCTAACATATTATTTGCTTTGAAAATTGTTGCATTAAAATGATCTACAAAGGTCAATTTAGAATCAAGAATCACTCCTAAGTCTCTAATTTTGTAGCATCTTTCAATTAACTGATTTCCTACAGTACACGTGAAATCATGATGAGTAAGTTTTCTTAAATGTGATATGATGTTACACTTTTTAATATCAATATCAAGCAGAACTGCATGCGCGATGGAAAGTTTTCATTGTTTCCTTCGTTGGATCGAATTTTATATTTATATTTTCTACTCTTTTATTGTACTTTTCATATGCTGATGATATTTCTGCATCAAGTGCTCTACAAATATCTATGTATTTATCTTAATTTTATTTAGATAAAATTTTAATTTATTTTTTTTTTAGATTTCTGTTTATTTTTTTTTTATTTTTCCCTAAATTTAATAAATCCCGGGCCTTTGCTGCACTAGGTTTTATAAACCTTTTTGCTTGCTGGCCTGTATCCGTGGCATTCAGTTGGATTCTACCATAGACATTTCGCAGCTTCTAAGTTTCATCCTCAGAGCACACTCAAGGACTCCACAAAAAGGTTCAGGACCGACGAATCTCGAAGCAGAACCTTGTCTTGCTAGTCGATCGGCATTTTCATGTCATCCAATTCCACAAAAGCCGGGTATCCAAAGTAATATAACCTCGTATCTACTATCCATTTGTTTCGCCGAAAGAATGCATTGCCGCGCTAGCTGAGATTTACACGTGAATGCCTTTAGCGCATTTAATGCTGTTTGACTGTACAAGAAAATACAGATCTTAGCAAGTTTACAATTGCTTTTGATACATAAATGAGCACATTCTCTATAGCTTGAATTTCTGCTTGAAATACAGTAGGATTCCACCCCATAGGTGATTCAAGGGCCGAAACCCTGGCTTTGGTGTTCTCTTCCATCTTGGACCCATCCGTAAAAAAAATAAATCCTGGACGTTTACTAGGCTCACCAGATTCGCATACATAGCGGCTTAGTTTAACCACTTTGAAGAAAACAATGTAGCTGGTCGTCGTTCCCACCAGATCTTCAATTGTTTTATACCTGAGTTCAAATTGAAGTCCTTCGGAATTTTCAGCTGTCCTGCCTGATCTCCATCTAGTATTCCATTGTAACGAATAAACAACAGAGCACTTTTTGCTGCTTGCAGTTTCACAAATTAATGTAAATGCAGTATAATGAGGAAGGCATCCAAAGCAACTCATGATGTACTTTTCATTGCCCCTGTCAAACTGTGCCCCTGTAAACTGTGCCCCTGTGTAAATTACCACTTCTTGCTTTAAACCGAAAACTACCGTATCGAAAACTGCTAATCGACCCCTCAAACAGCGATAGGTCAACCTAATCTGACAACCGTCGGATGACGTTAACAGCCTTTTGGATATGGCAACATGCCGAAAAACAAACTTCCATACAACTTTAACTATAAAAGCTCAATGCTTCGTCGGTATGGCTCTCTTGTTTTTATGGAACGTCATCGGTGTGAACGTGGTTTTGCCAGTGCAGCATAGATTATTTAAAAAATTTAGAAGAATTTGATCTTAATGTGAATTATGGAATTAAGTAGAGAAATAAGATGAACAATAAAGTGGTGAATTAATGTTATTAATTAAACTAAATAAAGTAGTGAATAAATAGAAGAAGAAACCAGAAAGAGTGAGATACATTGAACTTACCTGGAACCGAAACCTATGGAAGAAATCTACTTACCTGCTGCTCGTCTTTGATCTACCAACAAAGTGGTTGACATATAGATGACGCTGTGCTGTGGCGAGTTGATAACCTCGATGTGCATTCGTGCAAAGTTTTGTTGGTGCACGAACAGCCCCTGACATTGATATACTGGCAATACTTTGTAGCCTACCTAACTTCTTTTAAGCGGATACCTCATTTGTTTTGGGACACCATATCAAATAAGCATGTGTAATTTTTAGTTAGACTATTGCTGCATTAATCCAGTGTACCATGTTTGGTCATCGACCCCATGTTTTCCCCAAAACTTTTTTGCAGACTCATAGGGCATTTGTACGTCTGGTAATAACCTTGCCTAGATAAAAGGTCCAGTTCAGCTTTTTATCCACTAAGGTATTTGACTCCTTCCGAGAACCGAGAACCGAACTCCATCCAATGCAGGCTGTGTTAGAGTAAGTTTTTTCCTTCAAACTGTGTCATCAAACTTTCTTCGAACCACATGGCCACATCCTCTGCGTATCCAATCACTTCATAACCTTGATCGACTAGCTTTTTATGGAGTTCGTCTACAACTGAACACAAGCTTCAACAGAGTAATGGTGACAGTAAACCACCTTTAGGGCAACCCTTCATTGATCTCATAGATAGTTGCGTACCTCCGAGATCAGTATAAATTTCCAGATCTTTCAACATAGCCATTATCCATTCGATAACGTGTTCCAACCCCTTGCTACCATTGATGTGCGTATGGAGCTATAGGATGCATTATCGAAAGCTCCTTGAATTTCGAGAAAAGTTTATTACCACGGCTATTTCTTTGGCTTGAAGCGATTTCTCGATTTTACTTACCCGCGATTGTACACTGTGTCCAATATATTCTCATACAAAATAAAACTCTTTTTATTTCAAATCGATAATCCAGATTTTATTGATAACTTTACCCATTATATTGCAATATAATACTGATCAACTACAGCATATGTTTTGGAATAACACCGCCTTTAACCTTCTTGACCAGCTCCAGACGTTTTTCGAAACCGTCACAGGCGGCACGCACGACTTCCATCGGCATTTCGTCCCAAATTCGTTTGATTACGATTTTGAATTAGTTCATATTAGACGCCCTGTGGTCATTTACCTTCGCCAGCATGTATGACCATACGAAATAATCCAAGGGATTCAGATCTGTTGTATTGGGAGGCCATTCATTCTTGTCCATAAAGTCGGTCAAGTCGGCACCAGCTCTGAACGAGATTTGCAGTATGTTACTGTTCTTTGATTCTCATGCGCGACCACGTGTGTAGTCACGGCTATCAGGGTCTACCCGGGTGAAATTGAATATCTTCTAGCGGACTCACTTCCCTAAATTGTTCCAATCAATAGAAAAATTCCAAAAGAAGATGGTGGAAGGGAATGTGCCATCACAAAAAAACTATAAATCAAAATTTATAATAAGAAAAACTAAATGATCTTATATTCTACTTGGTTCCATAATTTAGATATGGGAAAAATGGAAGGAAAGGAAAAATAGCGCACCTTTCTACTCGGTGTTAGCACCGTCCAGATTGTTCTGCTCAGCGTGTTTGAGGGGATAATTTGGCGTCGCTCCTCCGAGCTTAGCAGAAGAAGTTGGCGCAATTTCGGTCGGATGCTCTCGATTTGGTGTGTTTACGTCTCCATCGACGTCTCGGAAGTATCAGCACCATCCACACTACAGCCGCATAGTCGAACGGCTCAGTAGACGGCAGTTTTCGGCGGGCACAACTGCACTACTTTCTTGGTTCGCACTACCGGACACTTTGCCAATTTTTTCGCAATTTCGACAGTAATTATGAAAACTTGGATTAGACTTAGTTTTTCCGCTGTTTTATGTTAAGAATTTCGTTACCGAATAAGAGATTGATCCATGGGTTCGTCCCCCTTTTATACCAGATCCAGTACTGGCTTTGGGGTCCAGGCTAGGCGATGACGTGGATATCGGATGTCATCGCAATGGATGATGCTAGCCGTCAGTTGGTGTCAGGGGGTATGGGATTATAGCAAGTTCAAATTCAAATTAAAAAGTAGAGGAAAATGGGCATCTGACACCAAGGGAATGGGAGTGGAATAGGAGGTAAAGGAAATTCAATTTAATTTAAATATACTTCATGTTTGTTTATGACCGCAAATTCCGTACCTAATATTTACATTTATTTAATTATATATACAAAAAACTCGAAATATATTAGAAATGGTGGTGGATTGGAACAAAATAATTATTGGAAGCTATTTGAAAGGTAACAAGTACCCAAAAAACAAAAAAAAAAAATCTTCCTTCCGCCTTTTTTCGCGAAAAACCCGGGGTATTTTGCGCCGCTCCCAAATTCCCCCCCACACCACCACTCCCCGAGCTCACACAGATGTGATTTATACTGATTTGTCAGCTGCCTTCGACAAACTGAACCATGCTATTGCTATTGCTAAGCTAAGCCGACTCGGGATCAATGGCATTCTATTACAATGGTTTCAATCATATCTTAATGGTCGCCAACTCATGGTTGCTATAGGTGACTGCCGTTCCGATACTTATCCAGCGACATCGGGAATACCTCAGGGTAGCCATCTTGGACCGCTGATCTTCTTGCTCTACTTCAACGATGTTAACCTTGTCATTGTGGGACCTCGACTATCATATGCTGATGATCTCAAACTCTACCTCCGTATCTGTTCCATTGCCGATTGTCACACTCTTCAGCGTCAGCTACATGCTTTCGCAGACTGGTGCATCGTTAATCGAATGGAAGTGAATCCTACTAAATGCTCAGTTATTTCCTTTTCTCGAAAAAAGGACCCGATCATCTTCAACTATAATCTGTCAGGGATAGACATTGAACGGGTGAGCCACGTGAAAGATTTAGGCGTAATTTTGGACTCACGACTTACTTACAAGCAGCATATTTCATATGTGGTCGATAAAGCATCTAGAACGTTAGGTTTTATCTTTAGAATCACCAAAAATTTTACCGATGTTTATTGCCTGAAGTCATTATACTCCTCGTTGGTCCGATCAGTCCTTGAATATTGCTCTGCAGTTTGGAATCCAAGCTACAACAATGGGGCTGAAAGAGTCGAATCCGTCCAACGCCGATTCCTGCGTTTTGCGCTTCGGTTATTACCTTGGAGAGATCCTTTCCGTTTGCCTAGCTACGAGGATCGATGCCAACTGATTCATCTGGAGCCACTTTCGACACGAAGAGACACTGCCAGAGCTTTATTTATTGCCGATACCTTGCAAGGAAGAGTGGATTGCCCAACCATACTCGAGCAAATCAACCTAAATGTACGACCGCGTGCATTAAGGAATAATTCGATGCTGATCTTTTTTTTTACACAACACACAATAAAAAAAGGAAAAACAACACACCTCAAAGAGTCTTCAACAGAGTAGCCTCAGCATTCGATTTCAATGCACCACGTCAGACACTTCGGCGCAGATTTAGTCAGATTTACTCCGGCACAGTTAATCGTGAATAACAGTTTTATGTTTTTAAGCTATATTGACTTGTATTTTAGATTTTATATTAGCATAACACCATTGGGGCTGATTGAAGCCTGTTGGTTGATTCAATAAAATAAAACATATAAAATAAAACACTATATGAGACGCAGCACTTTGGAACTGTGGAATATTCCTATCACTCTCTGCAACAGTTCTCGAAGAGAGAGCCCACAATCTGTCGTTCTTGACATTGTGGGATTGTTGCAAGACGAATAACTTTTCGTCGGAAAAGATAAAGTCTTCCCCACCGTGCCGCGACAAAAGCAGACTTGCTCTTTCGAGTCGTTTCTGCTTGGAAGGTTCCGAAACTCCGTGAACCTTACGTTTCTTGAAAGTTTGGAATCCGAGGTCATTTTGCAGTATATTGTGCATTGACGATCTCGAAACATTCAGATCTGCGGCCATTTTACGTACAGAGCGCTGTGATTTTTATGTAATCCGTTCCCTGACCACTTTAACAACTCGTGCAGTCCGCACCGTACGAGTACGACCGGATCTCTTCCGGTCATCCAACGCGCAGGTGTCACGGTACCTTCGGATGGTTCGGCACACAAAATCCCGCTTTACTCCGAGGTTTTTCAAATTTCTGAAAATAGCGCCCGGGCGCTCACCTTTCAAAAACTTTTTTATCACCACAGCACGAAACTCCTTCATCGCTGGAAACGGAACACGGAATGGACGGAAACGGAACACGGAAAGTAATATTTTAACATAACGAAAATCATCGATCTGAGTTTAATCGACATTGGATATTTTTCAACTCGCCACTCAAAACATAGTTTACCTTTACAATAGTTAGAGTAGTTCAAGGTTTGTATGATTTGGATGGATCCTATCAGTTCTGGAGATATTTAAATATCGTATAACATATACATTTCTGAGTAATTTTAAGGTTTTCCTGCTTTAAGGTGAAAAAAATATCAAAATATTAGTCTTGTACAACATATCTTACACAAATTCGGATGTCCCGCCTTTCCAATAACTTGAACTAATATCATAAAACTGTAGAGTGATTTAATTACATTTTGCAAATCCCGCATGTCATTGCTAGTCTCAGTTGCCTTTAGGGGACGTACGTAAGCTCCTTTTATGCTCAGGTGTTTGGAATGTCACTGGTAGTAGCATGAAAATTAATTTCACTAGAAGCTGTCCCGGATAGAAATATTTCTGTTGGTATATTTATTTGGTAAGAGTAAGCATGGTGTAACTTAAAGGATTTAATTTGCTTTCGAAATTCTGATTAAACATGGAATTCAAATTCAAATTCAAATTCGATTATCCATGGTATGTGCTTATTTGATTATTTGATATTTAAGTTACTTAGTACGTTAAGCTTCATTTTGGATAATTCTAGAACATATCTCTGACATTATTTTTAAATATTCTAGCGGTCACGTCATGCTTATCCTTATGAAAATTTAATATATATTTTTTCTTTCTAACCGGGTGCCACTCTCCTATCTACATAGAAAACTTCTTAGTACAACTGTGCACGAAATTTTCAAATGAGCGTTTCAGCGCTGTTGTTGGACCTGGTATTAGAATACGTTGTCGTTATGCTAGTCACAGCTGCGTTCTCACCAAGGGTGTCGTGTTTCATAGTTTCAGCAAAATCTTTCCACCCATGTTAAAATGAGAAGAATATCTTTCTTACGCACGTTGCATGAAAACTAAATTTATTAAAAGCACAAAGTCATTCATGATGCTTTGAATGGTGCTTATTTTTGTTTTTTTAACCATTGCAAGAGTTTTCCAGAACATAAAGCCATGGACTGTTCAAAAACAAAAAGCTATTACAACATAAAGTCGAAAGTCTCTTCATCATTTCAAAATGGATTGGTAGACTGCTTTTTTTTTGTTCATCCTTTTCCTGACCATCAGCACTCACAAACGAGGACAACCAACGGCCGGAAATGGGAAAAGTTTCAATCTTCTTTCATCTCCGCTAGCCCATACTGCCACTGTTTCTAAAAAAAAACCTATCTCTGTAATCTACCTCACATACCGTTTAATTGATTGTAATGGGAAGTTCTGGTATACCAGTCATGCTTCTAAAGTGTCTGTGATTCGAAGAACCATCTTCACAGGATGAGAAAAAAAAACTATTTCCAATGGTGACAACATTGGGGGGATGAATGGATGGGATTCCATTAGGCGTGACAAATTCGATCGTTTGTAGGAGTAAAATGCCTCGACATTCATCTGCAATAATTCTCGGAGATGGTTTGAATAGAGAATCATATTTAGAACGAGTTTTTAGAAGGATTTAATTTATTACAAAGTAGTTTTGGGCACTCCCAATGCCGACTTCCATCGAGCGAAATAAACTTCCAGGTAACCATAAAAAAAATTAGCTGAAATTAATTTCTTTTTTCTTATCTCGGCTCTTAGTGCAAAAACCCAAAAGTACCTAAATCGAGTGAAGGTAGTTTGCATTTATTTGTGCACAATTCTATAGAACTTCCCACTCCAATTTAGTTTGGAAACCTTTGAAGTGCTTTTTTCTGGTAGGCTAATAACAAAACCATAGCATAAAGCATGGCTGGTCTGACAAATTGTTTGAATAGTAGAAGCTTTATGAGGAGAAATTTACATTTTACATCATTATTATGTTTAGCTTGAATGCTTTTAATGTCATCATAAAAAAAATGCAATTTTTTTATTTAGTTGCAGTCAATGACATTTCACTTGACTTGACTTGACTATGAAATTGGAACTCCGTTTATAGTGACTAAGGGTGAGCCGATAATGATTGCGATACTTTCAATCTTGTGTAACTTTTTTCATACTTGATCGAAACTAATCAAACTTTCTCTTAAGAGTGTATTGTTTACATCTGCTCAGTTGTGCAGTTCTCATGCTAGGCTTGTCGAGATGGACGAAAATTAGCGGCCGTTCGCGAAAGGATTTTGTCTACCACATGCATAATCCTGGGTTCTCGCATCGCACTTTGAGAAAACTGATGAATATACAGCATTCGACCGACTCAAGGATCCTCCAAAGGTTTAAAAAACCGATGACAGTCAACCACAAGCTAGGTGCTGAGCCTGAAACCTGGAACAAAACGCAAAAAAAAAACGAGAGAACGCTGATTGCGCAGTTTTAGCGGAATCCGAACATTTAGACGCCGAACTTGGCCAAACATGTTGAACATCTTGAGAGCCAAGAAACGATCTGTATCGAGGACATACAAGGTGCAAAACTCACCAAACCAGGACGAATGCCAGCAGAATGTTGCCAAAACGCGTGCCCGAAAACATTGCACAAAGTTACTAACGAAATACCGGTGCTGCGTGATGGATGATGAGACAAAGCGGATTTTAAGCAGTTGTCAGTACAGGAATTATTCGCGGGTAAGAACAAGTTTTCTGTGGATGACCATTTCAAGCGTCAGAAGCTGTCGAAAATCGCTTCGAAGTACTTGATATGGCAGGCAATATGCACTTGTGTTGAACGGAAATTCGTGACCAAAGGCATCATAACCGGCGAGATTTACAAAACTGAGTACCTTCAAAACTATGCAGGAGTGGTATGCGGCCAAATGTATGGATTTTGTACTGAAAGACATGAACCCACCAAATTGTTCTGAACTCCGTCCGAAAGGAACCTTTTGGGCCATCATGAAGCGTGAACTTCGGAAAGCTAAAGAAGTGGCGAAGGACGAAAAGAAAATGATTAGGAAGGTGGAAAAACCGTGACAAACTTACCGAAAACTACTGTAAAGGCTCTGATGGAAAGCGTCAATCGTAAATGTCCGACATTTTAAATTTAACCGACATTTGAAAGCTGGATTTAATACATATACTGAACAACTTTAAAAAAATGCTTTCAATTCGAAAACTATAGCCGAAATAACAATCAATTCAAAGTGTCACAATAATAACCGACCATTTGTTTGACTATTATTTGGTTTCAAGAATTCTGCTCTTAGTTTGCGTGCGAATATATTAAGTTGAGTTTTGGTATCATTAGGAGCATTCTTCAGTTTTTGAAAATAATCAGCAAAACTGTCTAGACTTTTTTGCTTCCTCCTGGAAATAACACAATGTCTCTTTCCATAAGCGGAAAGGCCTGTCTCATCGGTAAAACAAGGTATATGCCAACCCTGAGATGAATCAGGGAGACCGGAAGTGAAAATATTATACAAGATTGACCCAAGAATACTACCATGAGGAACACCAGCTCTAACAGACTACCGATCAAATTAAGAATTTTGATAATTTACCTAAAATGGTCTGTTGAGGAGTGTTTTGAAAAGTAATTAACATTGGATACGTAATTGAGCTTCAACTAGTGCACATTTTCATTTATTGATTTGGATAACATCCATACAAATAACACCGAATCAACAAGATCACGCCACAACACGCCACAGAAAAAAAATAATGAATTTTAATAGACGTGTAAAATTTCTCCTCGTTTAATTACAGGCCAACGCAACCGTCAACAACGTAATTGTTAGCTATCTTTCATACAGCATGCAACATTGTTTGCGATCTTCCATGAAACCTGATTCCATTGATATTTGGCTTTAACTTACATGAACGATCCCATTCAATTTTGCCAAATCTAACATTCCCTTTATGTGCATTAGATAACGCAGAAAATTAAATGATTCTTTCAAACTGTGCCGATTCACGGCTGCATCTATCCATCCTCGGCTGCGCTTCATACTCGCCGGATCGTTGAGTATCTGGTCTGCCCATCTAACCCGCTGTGCTCCATGCCTTCTTGTACCAGCCGGATTTAAAGCGCACACCATCTTTGCAGGGTAACGGCAGGGTAATGGTCCTAAGCACACGTTGCTCGAATACAACAAGTGTTTGCCAGTCCTATTCGAGCATGGTCCAAGTCTCATGGCCGTAGAGAACCACCGGTGTGATAAGCGTTTTGTTCATGGTACATCTAGCGCGGGGGTGAATCTTTTTATACCGCAGTTTATTTTGGAGCCCATAATAAGTACGACTTGTCTGCCAGTATCAAGGATCCAAATCAAGGACAAATTCATCCACCACCTCGAAAGTATTTCCGTTTATCGTAACACTGCTGCCTAGGAATTTCCTGTCGCGCTCGCTGCAGCTTATTAGCATGAACTTTGTTTTCGACGCATTCAGCACCAGTTCGATTTTTCTTGCTTTACGTTTCAGGTGGGTGTACAGATCTGCCACCGTCCCAAATGTTCGGCCGACAATGTCCATATCATCCAGAAGCAAACAAATTGGCTGGATCTCGTGAAAATCGTGCCCTGGCTGTTAATCCTTCACGTCGATCGTTGCTCTAATCATACTTGTGAGCTTCCCAGGGAAACCGTTCTCGTCTACAATTTTCCATAGCTCTATGCGGTCGATACTGTCGTACGCCACTTTAAAATCGATAAACAAGTGTGGAATTCACCGCATTTCTCGAGAATTTGTCAGACGTAAAGATTGTCGAGCGACCGTTGACGAAACCGGCTCAATAGCTTCGCACGAACTCATTCATTATAGGTGATAGACGACGAAAGATGATCTGGGATAGCACTTTGTAGGTGGCATTCAGAATCGGTGATCGCTCGGAAGTACTCACACTCCAACTTATCGCCTTTCTTGTAGATAGAGCGTATATCCTTTTCCTTCCACTCCTCCGGTAGCTGTTCTGTCTCCCAGATTCCCCTATAAGCCGGTGCAGACAAATGGGCAACTTTTCCAGGCCCATCTTGATTAGTTCAACTCCGATACCATCCTTACCAGCTGTCTTATTGTTCTTGAGCTTGACCTGTTGGACGGCATTCCTAACTTCCTCCAGCGTGGGAGGGGATTCATTAACCTCATCTGTCGTACTGATGTAGGCTTTGCTTCCGCTGTCTTGGTCCTCACTGTCGTTATCCACGCCATTCAGGTTTACGTCGAAGTGCTGCCTTCATCTTTTAATCAAATCAAAGCCTTTGGGGATTGTGTTGTGCATCTAGTAGAACTTTCGTGTTTCTTGAGAACGGCACAACCGCTTCATCTCCTCACACTCCGCTTTTTTCTGGCAGCGTTTTTTTTTGTCTCGGAAAAGGCGGATCTGCTGTTTCCGCTTCCGTTTGTGGCGTTTCATGTTCTGCCGGGACCCTTACAGCAGCATTACCACCCATGCTGCGTCCTCCAAAATCTCTCTTCACTACCCGTCAAAAGTCCGTTCTACGTACCAGCTGCGTTGTTTATGTCTACTTTGACAGTACTCCAGCAGTTCTCAAGAGGGACCTCATCGAGCACATCCTCGTCTGGCAACGCTGCCTCAAGATGCTGCGCGTACACAGTGGTGACAACGGAGAATTATGGGCACAATTTAAACATCAACAGGTAGTGATCAGATTCGATGTTTGCAGCACCCTATAGGTTAGCTGACGAAATCGGAAATGTGAGATAAAAGTTTTTCGATAATATCGGAGATGAAACCGTTCATCAATTAGATCGTGAATGGAGGAGAAGTCTGGCAATTGGAATTCCGTCTGCTGTAGTGGATCTCCTATGTGCAGTGATATGCGGTGGACTCTGGAAAAGTGAAGGGTGTCTAAAATGGCCTTGGATTTAAGGCAAAATCGCCTTCCGTTGTCTGTTTGTCAGAGTTAGTGAGCGCTGATTACACCGAAAAACCACCGCAAAAAACGTGTTTTCAATTGTCGGTCCTCCACCTGGCACCTGGTACGGACCATTTGCATAATCCCTATCAACAGCTAGTAAAACTTTTGACGAAACAGTATCCGCCGTCTTGGATTCCAAAATGGCATCTGACATTAATTTTCACCTTATGTATATTGCAGGATATTTGAAAGTATTTCTCTCTTTCGTGAAACAGAAGCCTCCATATTAGCATCCAAAATGGCGTCATACTCGATTTTCAGCCTTTATATGCCGTTTTCGATTAAAAAGCATTTATAAAACAGAAGCCACCATTTATGATTACAAAATGGCGTCATACATAGATTAACAGTCTTTATAGGCCGTGCTTGATCCAAGAGTATCTATATTGTAGGCTTTTTGACAGTATTTCCCACTTCTTACGGAACTGAAACCGCTATTATGAATTCCTAAATGGAGTAAGACATTGATTTCCGGTATTTGACAGTATTTACAATTTTTGGAAATAAGTAGCCTTCATTTTGAATTCGATATGGCGTCAGACATTAATTTCCAGCCATTATACGTAGTTAAGGATCCAAAAATATAAAATATCCATATTGCAGGGTTCTTGACAGTAATTTCCGATTTGCCTAAAACCGGATACCACCATCTTGGATTCCAAAATGGCGTCAGACGTCGACTTACGGCTTCCATCAGAAAAACTTTGTCAAAGACAGCATCTTCCTAGATGGCAATGATTTCGAGATACATCTTTTACATGATATTCGTAGTAAGCCACTTCTATCCACCAACTGGAAGACCTTGACCTACTGAACAAACTTTGCTGAAGACAGTAACTTTCCATACGACCAGGAGCTCAAGATATTACATGTTGAAGCCAATTATTACAAACATTTTGCATGCCAGCTAGTGCCACCAATTGAGCCAATCCTGAATTAGAACAACTCGAGGTAGCACTTGCCCTTCCCAATTAATTTCCAATAGACACCATGTATCTGGTGAAAATCACAAGAATATTGTACGTTCAAATTATATTAATTTCATCAGCTAAACTGTGGTGCAAAATTGATCGGATTCATCTGATAGCTTCGTGGATTCACTCGTTAAACTTGAATTATAATTTTTTTTCCCCATATTATTACTTTTCAATATTCGCTTCTGCGATACATTCATTTTCACGATTAAAAGTTATTTGCAATATGTACTTTTTTTTTAACAATATCTTGAAAAACAGTGTGCAAAAGTCACCGGACAGCCATTGAAATTATAACAAAAACAAACGATAATAATTTCTTAACCAGTTTGAGTATTTGATTTAATGCAGAGACGAATTTTGATTTCACTAATACTACTGCAAAACGCTTATTCGCAAACTTAACAGAAGTTGAAAGTTCACAATGGCCGGCAGGAAGGAAAAATCAGTAGGTCAACGAAGTAACGTTATTTTACTTCACAAATGTGGTGAAACAGTTCGTAAGATTACTGAATCCCTTGATATTCCGAAGTCAACGGTTATCGGACATCATCTCCCGACATAAAATCACCGGTGCCATTGAAAATCGTCGCAGATGTTAGAGTCCACCAGTTCTTTCCCAGCAAAACAATATTTGTTACAAGCTGTCAAAAAAGATCCGTTCATCACTAGCGGTAAGTTGGAAGCCGATCTGGAGCCCATCGTCGGAAGCAGAGCAGAGCCTTGAACGAAATAGGAATCAAGAGTCGTACGCCTAGGCAAAAGCCATTCATCAGTGAGCAAAACAGACTGAAGCGTTTGGCTTACGCCAAGAAGAACGTAAACAAGCCGATGTCGTCTAGAAAAAGGTACGATGGACGGATGAAAGTATGTTTAACGTCAGAGCTTCAGATGGGCGTGTTAAAGTGTGGAGAACTGACGGTGCCACTCTAGAAAGAAAGAATATGCGTGGAACTGTGAAACATGGCGGCAGATCAATTATGGTGTTCTATGCTGGAGTAGCCACCATGGAGTTCTTCGAAGGGATAATGTTTAACAAAGACTTCAGGAATATCCTGGAACGTAATATATCAAAAAACTACCAGAAAATATCGGCTAGGCAGCAACTTTGTGTTTATGCACCACAATGACCCCAAACACAAGTCGAAGTTTGTGACAGAGTTTTGGCCAGGAAAAACATAACTGTGCTGGACTCTGCCCAAAGCCGGGATTTGAACCCAATCGAGCATCTATGGGATGAAATCGGACGAGAACTGCAAAAGAAGCATATTTCCAACAGAAAGCAGTTAATGCGGGAGATTGAAGCTAAATGGAACACTCTTCGTCCAGAAGCAACTCAAGGCATGATCGAGTCTATGCCATTTTGTACGAACGGGGGCAAAATCCGAATTTATCGGTACGCAATCTTGCCAAGAAACTAAAACTACTGAAAACCAGCGCTTGACTGTGGATCGGAAGGTTGGAAGTGGAATAAATCGAAAAGTATGCTCCCGACAAATGGAAAAGAAGGGGGTTATTGAGAAAAATCCCAATCTTGCTGCGTAAAATGTGACTCGCAAAGTTGGGAAATCAAAATCATACGTACAACAAGTGAAAAAGGTGCTCAATCGTGATGACATGCAAAATTTTACTGTAAAAAGTCGTGTCAAGGAGCTTGACACTATTTTTTTTTTGCAAACATTTTCTACTTGAAGACTTTAAACAGCTTCCGGGTCTGGTTTTTTATACCACAATACAAAGAAACGCCGTTGCCGAGCATTTCCCGACAAAGAAGGTGTCCAAATTCCCGAAGAAGTGTTTGATTTGGCAGGGCATAACGGGGTATAACTAAAAAATTAGAATTTTTTTTAAGTGCCATAACAAAAAGACTTGCTTATAGAAAGGAAAACTGATTGATTTATTTTGAAGGCACGTCTCTTTACTTAAAAGAAAATAATAATATTTGAATACGGCCCGTCATCAGCTGTTCGGAAAAGCTTTGTCCTGATGTTCGAACAGGAGCGTTGTACAGCTTATTCTTCTTCTTCTTAGCGTTTTCAAGCTTATTGCTTTCACAATTAGCTTATCGCTTGCTCTCAACTAAGTGTTATAAATGCACTTCCACAGTTATTAATTGAGAGCTTTCGATGCCAGGTATCATTTTTGCATTAGTATGATTGTGTGCCAAGTACAATCATACGCTATGCCAAGGGAGTCGAGAAATCTTCGTTATCGAAAAATTCCTAGACCAGACCGGGAATCGAACCCAGCCACCTCCAGCATGGTGTTGCTTTGTAGCCCCCCCCTTCGCGGACTGAGCGGGGGAGCACCGGGGGTGTGCACCTCCCCTTTCTCTTTGTGGTGGGTGCATTTTTTTTTTATTTAAAAAAATTTTCCCCCCTTTGGGGCCCCCCCAATTTTTTTTGCACCCACCCACACCCAAAACCCAAAAAAACTTCAATCAGGCGACACTGGGGCAAATTTGTTGTATTGCGGTTTGTTGGTACATACGAGATGTTTTGGTTTCCAAGAAGGCTTGTGTTTTTCTCGCATTATTCGACGACGCTTTATCCGGCCAAAATACGTAATTTTCATCTGCATGATATGTTTGAAGAAATGTTATCAATATTTTCTTCAAACATTAATTTTGGTTCTTGATTAATAGCCAAACCACTGGGCTTCAACCATGACTTTGAAATTCCTCTCTCAGATATGGCAATATAAAGCATTACTTTCTACTCAAACTAATGCTTAAACTTATATTTCACGTTCGGAGATGCAGTAGAAATGTTATCAGAAGAATATCGATCGTTTCCTTTGATGTGGGTTTTTGAGAGAAGGAAGTAGCTTTGATCATCGAAAACGAAACATTTTCCGGCGTAATTTTGGGTTATTCAACGGCATTGGGATTTTACGGTTTCTGTTGCTCTGTGTATTCTGGTGCTCTTGATTTCTCGTGGCAGACTATTGCTATCTTCTTCAACGTCTTGTAGATGTAAAGTTGCATAGTCTTGAACTTTTACGCTGCATCAGATTGACTAATCGAATCCTTGTTGTTAAAAGTACTATGGAGCAATCTATGTCCTTTCTTGTCCATTATTTTAGCTGGTCTCCCTTTGCCACTACTACGAGCTGATCCTGAGGATGCCAGGATACGATACATGGTTGAAACTGGAACATTCTCGTCTTTAAAATGGTTCACAGTGAACTTTTTCCCGTGATTTATGTTCGTTTGATAGAACTGTACAATCCGCTCGCGTAATATTTCTTGCTTCGACGGCATTTTGAACACAACTGAAAAAGTTGGAACAAAACAGAACATGCGATTAGGTTGTGGAGACAGAGAGCATTGAATCACATAATCTCTCTTTTCTCTGTGTACGTTTGCGGTTTGGTATGAGAGAGTTAAAATCATTCTCATTTTTTAGTTATACCCCGCTATGTAGTTGTGGTCGAAAGTCTAAAAGTTTCGTCTCTACCGGCACTATCAATAAGGATGTGTACGAGAAAGAATGTCTGCAAAAGCGGTTGCCATCGTTTATCAGAAGCCACGACTCTCCAGCTCTGTTTTGGCCTCTTGTCACTATGCGAAATCCGTCCTGGAATGGTTTAAGGTACAAGAGGCTAAATACGTGCCAAAAACAGCCAATCCACCATACTGTCCAAAACTTCGCCCAATAGAGAAGTACTGGGCTCTAGTTAAGCGGGAACTCTTCGAAACTAAGAACAAAGAAAATGGGGCCGATAATTTCAAGAGAAAATGGAGAATCGTCAATGGTGGGCGTATCTGAGGATACCATACGGAACCTGATGGCGAGTGTACCACAGGAAGTTCGAGAACTCTACAAAAAGAAGGATTAACATCTTATTTAATTGTTTCTAATGTAGATATTACTCTATCATTGTGAAATAAATAATCGGTTTCGTTGAATTGTGTGAAACACATTTTTGCTGCTATTATTTTGGTGTCCGAAATTTAACGTGGACAGGCCTTATTTGCAAGAATTTCAAAACGGTTTCAAAAGTTTATTAAAGATCGGTGCTTTGCGCCATAAGACGTACGTTTATCAAGAAACAGCGCATTAACCATACGAATTTGATTATCATACATTATTAAACACAAGCACTCCGACAAATTGCTTCCAATTAGGTTTAAAGTTAATTTAATAAATACAATAATCAGCGTTTCATTCCATTTTCCGATAACTCCGCAGGTATTCAAACTCAACACGACGATAACGTTACTCAGATCATCACCCTGGGACCGGACATCTCCTACAGCATACGACACGTTGAGGAATCCTGGCACCATCTAATTAAATCCGATGATACCAAAAAGCTCAAAGAGATTGCGGTGTGCAATTTTGACTTTCTGCTGGCGGCTGTAAGCACATTGTTTTTAATTAAATATAACCACCCCCGAACCTGATGTTATTTTACTGGATTGCAAAATCTCTTCGATCGTTCCCTTTCTCTGTATTTTTGACAGGTTCAAACAGTGTCAATTAGCTATCTGAGATGCTTAATAGAGCACGTGCGGTGTTATATTTTGGATCGAGACATCGAGCTGGTGTACTATACAATTCGGAAGTCAAGCGATGTACTCACCAGGGATCCAATGCAGCTGGGGGCCCAGGTGGGTGTGATTTGATGTTTTAATTAGAAGCAGTGTCGAAGGTGTTGAACTTGATAAAAAATTTAGCAATCCATTATCAGTCTTAATTTAATAGCTTTCTTTGATAGATATCATGTCATCCGTTAACGGTAGCGCACATATCATTCCACAGTACAGGAAGTTGCTTGATTAATCTCTTTTCCAGCTTATATCCTGGCTCAAATCAGTGGCAGCCCACGAAGGCCCTCAAGCGTTGCTGAGCGTGACAGTTCAATCAGCGACGGCGTGGTGCGATGGCTACACAGTTCCGCTTCTAGTGCCACTAACCGGTTGGCTCCCGGTACCCCTCCCATCCCAGATACGATGCATGACCGTTCCAGGCCCGGGGCCATTCCGCTGCATAGAAGTTTCGCCCTCGAAGCAACATCTAATTCTTTCACCCAAGGTGGGCGACCCTCAGCTATGGCACATAATGAGCAACAGTTTGGTTCACACATTCAAGGGTAAGTGGAAGCATTTAATTACGAGATAATAATCATTAAACGGGAAAATGTGATGAAGGAAGGAGTGTATTTTCCAAAAACTTCGCTCGTTCGTTTTGGTTGGGGGTTTACCAAGAACAGCAAATTGCTCTATAACCATCGACGATGCTGACTAACAGTTATCGTATATATAGCTATTAATTCGGTTGAGTCTTGAATATAGAACTGTTTCTAATTATGAGCATTATCCACAATCCAGACTGACAAACGCTTTTGAGGAAACTCAATTAAAAACACCAAACATCAAACGATTCATTGATACTTACTTTCATAATCACCAACAGAGAGGTTGAGGAAGGGAAGACGGTTGGGTTTATTTTTATTATGTTCGTTTATTTGTGCAGGCTTAATCGAGTCAATATTACAGAGCCTAGTTATCATTTTGATATGCATCAATTATCCAAGAACTAAGATTAGAGGGATAGAACCGACTACTCATGGTCATCCCGAAGTAAATGGGGATAACAATTAAACGAAAGTAAAAAGGAAGTGGTAAAATATAGTATGCTTTATAAGACACGTATATTTTGAATTCGTAATCATTAAACCTCGAAATCAATAACAATCTAAAAAAAAATCTAATACTTGTAAAAAAAAAACACATATAAACACACAATAACACAGTATATGAGTTTCATAAACTCCAGATCGCTTACACCTAATATGTCTCGAATCGGATAAATGAGTTATTAAGAAAAATATATAAGCTATGAGAAGAGACATCATTTCCAAGTCAATTGGCCAACTAAAGAGTATGTTTGTTTAAAATTTCTATTGCGCTCATCAAAATTTCCATTACCACGCACAGGCTCAACATGGATGATGTAGAAAGGAGATGTTTCGCTCATCACCATGAGGCACCAAGAGTGACAGTTATGTTTGCTAGAATGAAAGATATGAAAAGAAAGTGTTGAAAGTTCAAATCAGTGTACGGTAGGTTGAAAATAGAATAGAAGTATTGAAAATTGAGCGAAAGGGCATGGGTAAGATAGTACTCGAACCATGAACGTTATCATTGCCTAACATCCCACTGTATAGCAAAAATCATTTTGATTGTATAATTTTTTTTTATGCATAAAACTAGTTTAGTTTGAGGAACCGAATAACCCGCCGTTTATCTTAAGGTTAGGGATATCAAATTAATAATAGGATAGGGAAGGAAAACAGGGCATTCGTTTCGTAGATTACCAACCGTTAAAGAGTTGTATTGATGGTGAGCTTAGAGGTTATAATCTGTATCGGAACGAAAAGAAGGAAAATTTGGTAATAAATCGACGAGAAGAGAATGTTTGATGGGTATCACGAAAAGACGTGGAATTAGCGGCAGAGAAGGAACAACAATCAGATTCTTACATCAACTTTCTCTAAGAACCAATAGATTAGATTCATTTACTTTTAATCCAGGCCCGCCAACACTTCTCTTTACAGGCATGTGTTGTTTTCCTCAAAGATGGAGAGTTTCAACAAGCTCCTATCTGGCCTTCAGATGCTCGTTGCATTTCCACACGACATGGTCGATATCCTTGTAGTCCCTGCCACAAACACAAAAATTGCTGTTCAAAAGTCCAATTCAGAGAGTATGTGCATTCTGTGAGTAATTATTGCACATCAGTCGGCACACAACACGAATGAGATAGCGCCGCACTTCTATCCCCTTAAACCATGCTTTCTTTGATTATTTGTCCCGATGGAGAATTGAATGCAACCATCTACTCAGTTCCCCATCTCTTCATTTACGTTGCCAGCTAATCGAGGTCTCTTAGTGGCAATTTTACACAAGACAATCGTCAATGTCTCTGATGTAAAAAGGTAAGGGGGGGGGCTCAAACATGAGCCCTGAGGGAGACCTATGTAACTAATTCGAGACGTTATCGAGTCACCATGGGGAAACCATATTTGTTTCTCAGACAATAAATTGAACAAAAATATATTCAAAATTGGAGACAGAATTGGACTCATGGAGTTTGTCTGACAGGACGTCAACACATACTGAGTCGAAGGCCCCTTCAATATCCAAAACCACGAAGCCCATTTGCTCTTTTTGAGTGAAGACTAACTGAATCTCTGCAGAAAGCATTGCAAGACAGTCGTTGGTTCCCTTGTCTCTGCGAAAACCAAATTGTGTGTTTGACAGCAAGCCATTCGTTTGAACCCATGTGTCCAGTCGAAAGAGAATCATCTTCTCCAACAGCTTCCGCAAACATGACAGCATCGTAATAGGACGATGCGAGTTATGATTTGAAGCGGGTTTTCTAGGCTTTTGGATTGCTATAACCCTCACCTGCTTCCACTCATCCGGAACAATATTATTCTCCAAGAATAGGTTGAACAAGTTCAATAAGAGCCTCTTTGCGACGTCTGGGAGGGTTTTAAGTAGATTATGATTCTATCAATTTCCGGAACATAATTGTTGCATGAAAGAGCAGGTGAGAATTCGAGCATCGAAAAGGGTCCACCCATACCCTCCCTTTTTACTGAAGTGTTTCGAAGTATTCGATTCACTGGAACGGATTCCGGGAAAACTTTCTTCGTGAAATCGAATATCCACCGAGAGGAGCTTTCTCGATCTTCATTAATCGACGACGCGTTACGCATTCTTTTCCCGAGCATCCACAAAGTACTCATTGCGGTCTCGCGCGGTAGCCCGTTAACGAAATTCCGCCGATTTCTTCGCCTTGACCAAGCTTGTAAATTTGCGTTCAAGGAAGGTATATCGTTTAAATGATCGACCGTTCCACGCTTTCGGAAGTCTTTGTAAGTGGTGAATTTCTCACGATAGAGCTATACTACGGATTGCGAAGTTTCTTACGAAACAATGTGCCTGGTACTGTTCAGTGTTGTGCCTGAAGAGCGCTGTTAATAATCAACTCGGACCGATCCGGTATTCTTCTCGCGGTGGAAATACCTCAATCGATAGCTCACCCTCGGTAAAAGCCTCTGCATTCTTCCCCCAGTCAACAATGGCACAGGCATAACTGTTCGAGAGATCTCGGCGAGATATCGCAGCAGAAAGATATATTGAGGCGATATTGGGTTTTTTTTTTTCTTCCTCGCATTCACGGTAAATCCACTTTGTACAACGAGTGTTGCTTTCTGAAACCTAAAGACTGGACTCGGAAAAAATGAGACACACAAAAATGATCACTAAAAATTCATTTTAATTCGGATACTTCTCAAATATTCAGAGATTAAATAACTATATATTAGCTTATATATTTGGCATAATTTATTTATTGAATTTCTTCTCCCAAGCTGAATGCTTGTACATTTCTCTTAACACTGCTCATGAGATCTTGGGCGAGGCTTTGTCCATCTTCCTTACACAATTTCTCCCAGTTTTTCTTCAAAGATTCATCGGTTTTGAATGTTTTTCCGCTTTTCTTCAACTTCTTCATCATTATCGCCCAAAACTTTTCGATCGGACGAAGTTCTGGTGTATTTGGCGGGTTCCTCCTTCGGGACCACATTAACGCCCTTCGCTTCGTACCAATCCATTACAGGCATGGCGTAATGGCACGAAGCGAGATCCGGCCAGAACAGCGTGCGACCACGATGAGAGCGGAGGAAGGGCAGCAAGCGCTTCTGCAAGCATTCCTCTCGATAAATCTGCCCGTTTATTGTGCCGGTTGTAACGAACGGCTTGCTGTACCGTCCGCACTCGCAGATCGCCTGCCACAACAGGTACTTCTTTTCGAAACTGTCGATCTTTCTCTTCCGGAACTTCTCCGGAACCTCCATGCGGGACGTACCGACAAAAAACTCGAGGCCGGGGATTTGTTTGGTGTCCGCCTTGATAGATGTCTCGTCATCCATGACGAGACAGCCTGGCTTGACCAGCCACTCGCGGTACAGCTTCCGCGCACGCAATTTGACCACCGTGTTTTGCTTGTCAGTCCGGTTTGGCGCCTTCTTGACCTTAAAAACACATAGCCCAGCCCACTTCATGGTCTGCTGGACGAACCACTTCGACGAATTGACCTTTTTGGCCAGGTCTCGGGTGGAAAGGTTCGGGTTATTCTTAAAGTACTGCCTTATCTTCCGCGCCTTCTCTGGGTATTCCGTTTTCGGGTTTCAGCCGCTTCCAGCGCGCCGCTCGATGGAACATCTTCACAACGCGGGACACGGTGGAATGGTGGATTCCAAGCCTTTTGCCGATCCATCTGTGCAACTAACCAGGATTATCGATCACCGCGCCCAAGATTTGCTGACGTAGCTCTTCTTGTTTCGAATGCATCTTAAAAACTGCTTGACAGATCGCGATAAAATTTTGCATTACACATACATTACACTCTGAACCAGACTTTTATTAATTTTGACTAACGAGATAAAAAGTTACACCCAAAACAAAGTGTTGCATTTTTTCCGAGTCCAATCTTTAAAAAAAAAAACTCTTGCCCCCAAAATCCCCATTAAAAAAATAGAAAAGAAAATTAAAAAAACAAAATGAAGAAAAAAAAAATCCAATAGTGAATGCAATAAGCTTAAAAAGCTAAAAAAATCTGTTAATAGGTTCGGTTAGGCGCCTTCCTTACCTTGAAAACATGAAGTTCGTTGTCTGCTGGACGAACCAGACGGAAGAATTTACCTTCTTGGCCACATCCCGAATCAAAAGATTTGGATTGCGCTTGAAGTAATCCCTCACCTTCCTTGCGTTCACGGTGTCAGCCGTCTTTGCTTTTCTACCGCTTCCAGCTCGCCGCTGGGTCGTCTGGGTCTCTTTGAACGATTTTACCACACGGAACATGGTTGAATTGCCAATTTCCAACTGTTTCGCCATCCACCTGTGGGGCTGGCCTCGATTTTCCACGACCGTGCCCATATTTTTTTGTCGAAGCACTTCTTGCTTGGAAGCCATCTCAATAACTACTTGACAGATTGTGACGAAATTCTGTTACCGTGTGGAGATTACACTCTTCACTAGTTTCATTGAAAATCATCGATTTTTACGCATGCAATAAAAAGTTACACACAAAAGAAAATGTTGCATTTTTTTCGAGTACAATCGTTACTCTTTTCCCATAGTCTTTTTCGCAAAGCAGCTTGAAGGCGCATCTATGAAAAACAATACGGTCCTTACTTATAAGGTTTGTGTGAAACATTCTGGTGACCTCTGATGATACATTTTCCTAACACTAATTCAATTTTATTATTGTGAGACATTAAGTGATTTTGAACCATGGTGATCATATGCTTATATCTTTCATGGTTGTTCTGAATCTCTCTCGGAATGCCATCCAATTGCCTTTATAGACTGTACTGAGACTTCCAATGGATTTTGCAAATTTTTCCAGAGTTCTCGAAGTATTCGTGAATTGACCACTGTTATTGTTGTTCCGCACATGTGAAATATTTTTCTATATTGTAGTTTGGATTAATTATATGCTTGGTTATCTAATTTATATATTGCTCAATATATATAAACTAAAATAGGTCCGACAGGTGACATACCCACTGTGCTGACGTTTATTTCTATTAACATTGCAATGTTTACATTTGCTTGAAAATCACCCGAATTGAAGAAGCTCTTATTGCATATATATTATTATCCTCTACGTCTCAACGTAATCTCATAAAAATCAGTTTCACACCGCAAAGCTATTACCGTACAAGATATATGCATTAAATCACTCCTTTCCGTGTTCAAAAGAAAACGATAGACGGGGCTCGAACGTATCTACGATGAATCAACAGGTCCAATTTTTCCATTATTCTCCCCTACTCTGCTTGCAGAAAAGCTAATAAGTATTCATTTCCCCTGCCATATCTCATGGTTTGTCTGTCGGTGTTCGCAAACTCTGGAAACTGGAGGCTCTTAGGGAGTATCTGGATGGGTAGATTGAATTGGATCGTAAAAATACTTCACCTAAAGGAGAAAGTGGACACAGCCTCTCTGTTTTTGGTTCGGAATTGGTTTCGGAAATGTTTAAGTACAGGAAAGTTTCTCCGCAAATACGATATGGTAAACAAATTTTACTACAAATATTTACCATTGACTTGGAGTGATAAATAAATGGTGAAGGAAACTATGTAATATCCATTAACTTTTAAAAACTGGCGGCCAATAGCTTTCTGATGAAGCAGAAGTCTTCATTTTAATACATCGTTTGCAGTTTTCGAAATGAATTCATTGCATTATTTTTACTAATAATGACATAGCCTTTTTGTTGTATAATTTAAGCCTACTCTAGTTCTATGTATAAAATAATGAAAACTTGGCTCTTTATAGTTGATTCACTTGAGCCTGTATTAATAAATAAATTATAATTATTTTTTTATTTAAACCTACAATAAGCTCTGTAAATCTAACTTGAATAAACCTTTCAAATACATTAAAAATAAGAAGCAAACTATAGCTTCTTGAGCGTGACTAACCGCCCAAGGTTGCCACTCCGTTAATGCCAGATCAGCTGTTAATACACAGAGAACCAACAGATGATGCTTGGGACTAACATACATCCTCAATGTGTAAAAACGGGTGATCCCAAACTAAGTCAATACCGGCGCTGGGCCCGCCCGAATGTAGGACAAATAAAAAAAGGGTAGGAAAGGGTAGGAATATGTTGACGTGATACGCTTTATTGGAAGCCGAAAACACCTCTGCACTTCCACCAGAAATCACTGTGATGCTGGATAACAGGGTTGGGTGGCAGCAGGGTTCGTTTTGGTTTTTTATTGGGAAAACAATTTAATTGTTAATACTGCTGGAAAGTCGATTTGGACCGATTGAAACCAACAGTAAGGATGCTATTGGGGCCACTCAAAAAGTGTGATGGTGGTTTTTCATAAGGTAAACAAGGTAATGAATATTAACGCTTGAGTGCCAATTTGGATCGATTTATACCAACAGTGCTTTTCTTGTTCCAAGGCATGGGGGCCTGGCGAGTATAGCGAGCGAATAATATGGATCACAATTAATTATGATACCCACTACCGGCCCACCACAACCGGCGGAACACCACATCTCACCGGGAAGCAGCTTTTTTGGGTTTTTTTTTCTGTGCTCACTAGATCACTCGCGCTACCGTGGATGTATAACGCATTATGCCCGATAACAAAATATTTTGAAACAAACCATCGACACAAGCGTTCACTGCCGATGCTTGACGCACTCTTTGTTTCTCGTAAACTTGCAATTGGTACAACTAGAACCAATTTTTCACTGGAACCAATATTTGCATCAAGCAAGTAGAATGATCTGGTGAAATTAGCGTCCTTAGAATTATTTCGTGCCTTTCTGGCAACTTTATGTTTCTATTGATGTTCAGGCTCATCGGTTTAGCACCAGCCGGGGGACACTTGGTCCTATACCCAATGATTTCATTATCTCCAATCCACTGAACAAATCGCAATGTTTAGTGATATAGTGGACGGACTAATATAATTTGAGATAAATCAATGCAGACGTATTTCCACCTGGTACCTCATAGCAAGATGCTTAGAGGCGGACCGGAAGATTCGATGAACTACCTTCCCCTGAAAAATATAAAATTTAAAAATATAAACATAAATATAAAATATCAAACCATTCTTGTTTTTATATCTGCTTAAAAATAAATAAAAAACATGTGCAATTTTTTCGGTCCCTAGGTTACACCTACATGGAAAAAAGAAAATTTGGAACGAATTGATTGTTATTTATGTACAAAATTCATATTTTTCAAATTTACCTGTTAAGTTTGCAACACGCTAATATCACCAGGCCCAATCTGATTTTATCAAATGTTTGCATTGTTAAATGTTTTGAGTATTAATTTATTGTCAAACCATATTTTCCACTCAGCTGAGTTGTCACCGCTTTCGAACCAGAGAATCAATTGTTCTCATTCTCCCCTACTGCGTTCCTTGCCCTCGTACCTTCGGTAAAGATTTTCCCTGGGCCAAAGAGAAAAAACAAAAAAGGGAAACTCAATCAAGCCAGAATCTGGAATGTAACGTTAATTCAATAAATTTTCATACGAACGCGAATGTGGGGTGGATTCTTTCCGATGGTCTCACCATAGTGTATACCATGCCTCACCATTTCAAGACATATATTTATAACGCTAGTTCACATGGGGCAGTGAAGGAATGTACTATATAGTGAATCATACTATCCCTGTGAATTTCGTTTTTCCTTTTGCAAAGCTGAAGGATAGAGAACTACATTTGCCTAATTGCTTATTGTTGGCCCATCGTGCCGAAAAAAATGAATTTATCTGTAATCTAAATACAATGAATTTAACTTAACATTTGGTACGAAACTTCACTTCAAGAGCTACATGAAATCTTGAAGCGTGAATTTCATTAATGTCTACCCCATTGGTTTTGATACTTTTGTTTAACAAAAGATTTTCTCCCGCTGAATCCATTTTTTCTTTACTTTCTGTGCCCACCAGGCGTTTCAATGTTTTTTTCGGGAAAAAGTTTGCCAAACAGAAAGTTAGTGCCAAATCTCAACAATGTGTTAATCCACAATAGAAATAAATACACCTATAGAAAGGTGAATAAATTTAGGATCCATTGCTATTAGAAGAATTAATTCTTTTAATAAGATCCATCCAGATAAACCTGCGTTGTATTTTTTTGATCCTCAAACTCCAAGTCAGTTGTTAAGGGAGCCAGACCAAGGAGGCATTAAGGAGGTCTTAACAGTGAGCAATAGAGAGCTTTCAGGCAGTACGGGTCAGTGAAGTCTCTTGAGATTTTTGAGTAAATATAGAACAAACAGCAGCGGACCAAGGTTGCTACCCTGTGGAACACCTGACAAGTTCGTAGAAGAAGAAGAAGTATCAATTTTCCCTCGCAGTGACCTGTCTGTCGCCATGTTTGGATAGCTTCTCCTACAGAATTTCATGGTTTATTGTACCAAACGCTGCTTTTAGATCAGTATAGACGACGTCTACTTGAGCCCCTTTCTCCAGTTGCTCAAAATAGGTATGGTAAAATCTAGAAGATTGGTGGTAACCAAACGTCCAGGCACGAAGCCATGTTGGTCGCCAGAGATGTAGCATTTGGTGCACTTGAGAAGGAAACAACTCACTATTATCTCAAACAGTTTAGAAGCAGCTCATATTGTTAGCTGGCAGCATATGCTTCGGCCGAAAAGCGGCCGAGAATAAATCGCTGTGGAGAGCCCGTCGTAACTTTTTTTGGCTATTGTTGTTACTTGTGTACGGTTTACTCGTTAATACCTGTGGATGTTTTTTACGTTTTATTTATTGCACACCAAATACTTAATCACATATGTGTATTCTCGCGTCGCGCAAGTGTACCGTTAATTCATTTATATAGCTATCGTGTCGTTCAGCTGTGAATTCGTTTGTTATTTGCAATAGTTTACTGGCCATCCTGCGTTTGCTGCCATATTGTGTTGAAAAAGTTTCCCGCCTTCGCGCCCATTCTCTCTTCCGCCGTAGATCAACAAACAACAAAGAAACATTGAACACGCGATCATCGTTATTTGGACCTTTTGCACTACGTTGCCTACTGAAAGGCGTTTACATAATTGTAAAAACCTGTGCCGAATGCTGTGAGTCGATCACTGGCATTGATTATGTTATCTGTCGTGACTACTGTGGTGCTACTTTCCACATGCAAACATGCTCTGGTGGTGTTACGCGTGCAATGCTGTGGTACTTCACGACTTATAAAAAAAATCTATTCTGGATGTGTGATAAGTGCGCTGAGTTCTTTGAGAATTCGCAGTTCCGCACTATTTCATCTCTAGCTGATGAACAGTCTCCGCTTGCTACACTTACCACTGCAATCACCGAGCTTCGTACCGAAATCAAACAAATGAATATGAAACCAACAGCACCAGCACCTGCATCTGCGTTGACAAATGCACACAACTGTTGGCCGTTACATGATCCACGCCGAGCTAATAAGCGCCCCCGCGATTTCCCTATGGTGCCGGAAAATGTCGAATTAGGTCCAAGCAACCGCAAGACGACGTTGTTTTTGTTCCCATCTTTAATGATACAAGGGATCAGAAAATTTGGTTGTACCTGTAGAGAATCAGACCAGATGTGACCAATGATGCAGTCTGTAGCATGGTAAAAGCCAATCTATTGAACATGTTTGGGTCACTTTGGGTTAAGCTCAGCCGTTACTCGCTCATTATCTGTGGTATCTTTATACCTGCATTTTTTTTTTTTTTTTTCCCCCCCCCCCCCCCCCCCCCCCCCCCCCCCCCCCCCCCCACCCCCCCCCCCCCCCCCCCCCCCCCCCCCCCCCCCCCTCCCCCCCCCCCCACCTCCCTCACCACCGCGCCGGCTGTCGAGTGATCATTAAATGCATCAAATTTTGATTTAACGCCGTCATGAAAATCAAATTTTGATTTTACGCCGTCATGCTGCTTGTGTGGAGGAAATATCGATGGCCACTGCGGACGGTGAAAAACTCGCTATATTAGGGGACTTTACGATGGACACGACTTGATGGGCCGTTTTGTATTGTTGAACGTTCTAATTCAACTTTATCTCGATCATGCACTACCTTGTTGGATTGCATGTATTCGAACGGCTTAGAACAAGTCAACGATATCAAGAATCATGTCGTGAACTTCGAGTTTGTAAAACGGAACGAAATAGTGCTCGTCGAACATACCGTTCTCATCGATCATCTCTAAGCAAGTTCTCCTATAAATGTTGTAGCCAACGTTATAAACGACTAAACAACTGGCTCTATCGAAGTTACGCAAGAAAAACTGAGCGTGATATGAAGCAAAAACTTATGCGATTTTGGAGCTTTGTTAACTCCAAGCGTAAAGATACCGGATTGCCTTCTGTAATGCACTTGGACCATCGCGCGGCGAATACATAGGAAGAAAAATCCTCCTTGCTGGCTGATTTTTTTCAATTAGTCTTCGAGGACCCGCGAGATGACTGCAATACTTCAAATGCGCTGAGGTATGTGCCACGTGATGTCATCGATGCTGATACCTTCACTGTATCTGCAGAAAATTTGACCAAGGTACTGGCTAAACTGAAAACGTCGTACCAACCTGGACCGGATGGTGTTCCTGTGTTCTGAAGAAATGCTCTGCGAGTCTGATTGTTCCTCTACTGCACATCTTCAACTTGTTAATGCAGCAATGCATCTTTCCAACTCTTTGGAAGGCTTCTTTCATGTTCCTGGTTCATAAAAAAGATGCGAAGAATAATGTAAGGCACTACCGAGGGGAAACAATACATAAGCCCTAATCAGCATGGATTCTTTCCTGGACGAAGCGTAACAACTAATCTCGTGGCATTTTCATCGTTATGTATTCAAAACATTGGACGTGAGATGCAGATTGATGCCGTATACACGGATTTGAAAGCAGCATAGCGAAACTTGAAAAGCTTGAAGTTTCCGCTCAGCTCATTGCATGGCTTAGGTCTTACCTGTGTGGTAGAAAACTGGCAGTTAAAATTGGCTCTGCTGTCTCTGACTGGTTCACTAACGGCTCTGGCGTCCCACAGGGAAGCAACTTGGGTCCGTTGCTATTCTAGCTTTTCTTCAATGATGTCGCCTTGCACCTTGGCGAACATTTTTGCATACTACCGATGATATGAAAATATACATGATTGTTGAAAAGTTTTCGGACTGTATCGAATTGCAAAATCTTCTTGATCGGCTTGATGCCTGGTGTTGTGCAAATAGTATGACGCTCAGTGTCCAGAAATGTTCGGTAATTAGTTTTCAACGAACAAAACTACCTCTCATTAACAACTATGTCATCGGCGATGAAACACTTGCACGGGTGGATTCTGTACGGGATCTCGGAGTCATTTTGGAACAAGGAGCTTACATTCAAGGAACACTATGAGGAAATCACCAAGAAAGCGCGTCGTCAGCTAGGTTTCGTATCCAAAATTACAATAGAGTTCCGTGATCCGTATACGCTTAAACCGCTGATGTTTCATTGGTTCGACCCATCTTGGAAACGTCATCTGTCGTGTGGGACCCTTGCCATATACCAGTAGTCGACCGAATTGAAGCTGTACAACGGAAGTTCATTAGATTCGCCTGACGCTTCCTTCCCTGGAATGACCCACTGAATCTGCCACCATACGAAGCCAGACGCCAGCTGCTGGGCTTGAATACATTTTATCACCGTAGAAAAACTGCTAATGCTGGGTTTGTCTTCAAAATGTTGGCTGGTGAATTTGACGCTCCGAATCTACTGGCTATGTTGAACGTGAACGTACCTGGGTACACACTTCGTTCTAGTGATTTTGTTTCGCTTGCCTTGACGCTACTACGAGTATGATCAGAACGAGCCAATTCGGCCAATGATGAACGTGGTTAACCATCGATAACCTGACTTTGATTTTAATATTAGTGTTGACGTGTTAAGAACTAGAATATAAATTCATGAGAGACTATCAAATATTGTCTGATGAATAAAATAAATAAATAAATAAATAAATATGTAATTGTTGAAATATAGGTGCGTTCGCTTTCAATGTTTCACCCAATCTCAAATTGAGATTCAGGTGTGTCGCACTCCCTGGTTTTTGATTATTTTGAATAATACAAAAAGGCATGCCTCTTAAAGAAACTCCGAGGGACTAAAATTAGAGGCAAGAAGTTTCAGCTCCAGTGTTCTTATGAATGTTCCAAAAAATATTATTTCATCACTAATTTTGCTACTCAATTAAGTTAAATAAATCAGTTTAATATCTTTAAGTTTAAGCATTTTAATAATAATACCAATGATATGCGCTATGTGATATGTGCCGTATCCATTGAACACAAGTCGACCCGGTGTCGAATCTACTCAATCCCAAAACCCGCTTTAAATGTTGTGCAGGTCAACCTATATTGATGCATAAACAACCAGAGCATTGATTTTGATTGAATCTGAAGAAATTAAGTATATGATTATTTGTAAATAGCTCATAAATGTATTGAAAAATAAAATACAAGATCAGTCCAAGCTAAAATTCGGGTTTTATTAAGGTTCTGAATACTGTGACATAAACTTATGGAGTGCTTTAAAACTAACAACGTTATTTGAGAAGTCTCCCCAATCTCCTTCAACTTTGGCAATGCTTAATCTCAAATAGCGAACATAACATACGTTGACTGAACAATCTTGGGTTACAAATGAACTATTACAGCATATTTTCATTCACGTCACCATTATGAATCTTCACCAACAGAATTAAAACTTGAATAACAATTTTCCATTAATCGTTAGTTGGCTTTCTCCTTCCCTTTCCACAGGTCACAGCGGTCCAGTCACATATATGAAGGTACAGTCGCAATACCTGCTCACCGCATCCGAGGACACATCTGTTATCGTGTGGGACATGCAAACACTGGCGATGAAGTTGAGATTATGGTAATTTACTGAATGTTTCCGGAAAACTAGTCCAAACACTACTTAGTCAGTCTGAATAGCCAGGATAGGTGAGGATATCCCAAGGCATGTAGATGTGACATTCGTGTGGATGTGCACGAAATTGTGCGTGAACGGATGAGTGAGGGTGTTTGTAACAATATATCATCAACCAACAGAAATGCCACTTGGTGGTGGAATAATTTCAACAAGCGTCGAACTGTGATCATGCATGACATTTTGAAACTTTCGAGCTAAGCACACAGTGTCAGTCCAATTCGTTTGGCTTGAGACTACATCTATTGACATCAACGGGCTGCAGCTTGTGTGTGTCGAAGCTAGTAAAGGTTATTTATGCAAATTTATTTCAATTGGCAGCCTAATGTTCTGCATGTGCTGTATGCTTGGGAGAAGTGGAAGAAAATGGGTACATAATAGTAGTGGGATCATATTGTAGCTGCGACTTTCATATGCACGTTGCAAATCGATTACAGTTTTTGCCAGCATGAATTCAAACAATCGATTTCCAGCAAGACAATCTATTTCATTCCGGATCAGGTGCTGAATATTGGAAAAAAAGAGAATATATTTTCTATCTGCTTGATGGATACAAGTGTGTGATTTTTAAATGTTTGTTTTCAGTTGAAGTTAGGTCCTGGTCAAAGAAGTCGTATTTTCTACATTTTCTCGTGTACATGTAGTATTATTAACACGGGTTGAAAAAATCATGCAATAATCGGCGAGTTGTAGGGCACATGTTTGGAACGTAAGATTTGGCATAAATTCATGCGATATTCCATCTAAATTAAAACGAAATATCGCCAATTTTGTTTGATCTCTCTTCGGCTTTATGATTTTTTTTCCTCGCAAAGAAACGGAAAATCAATTTTCAGGTGAAAACCCACCTGAGGTGATTCTGTTGAAAAAAAAAACCGAACTTTGTCGAAAATTTGCATCTTGCTAAGATATGAATGGTTGCTGAATTTCAGATTTCTGCGATTTTCATTTTGATACAGTATTATGAATATAACTTTTGGGTGGGTTTGAAACCGACGGATATCGCCAAAGGACAAGCTGGAAAAACGTCATTACCACCAAACTGAAGATCTTTCCAACGGCTGATATGTCGTCACTCTCACTGCAGGCAGTTAATTTTATTAGTTTAATGCCATGCAACTCAATCTTAATTATACTGTTTCTTTTTTTTTCCTCCTACAATATAGCGAGCACATAGCTCCGGTGACGTGCTGCACGTTGGCATTGGATAACAAGTACATTATCAGCAGTAGCGAGGACTCCAGCATCATTGTGGCCTTGTTTGCAAGTGGGAAGGTGGTACGTAACATTTTGTTTAATTTAACTTTCCACTTCCGATAAATATCTGTCAACATCAAAGAACCACCTACGTGGTGGCGGTGAGAGATGATAATTTAATTTTTATGAGCGGTAGCAGCCTGTTTGCACTCATCAGTTTTTTTATGCATATCCGTTTAACAATGAAACATTGCCAAACGCAACCTAACCAAAAACATATCGGTAATTGTAAATTGAATTAATAGCATTTTAATAAACGACCGGTAGAACCAACAGTATTTTGATCGATTACCCTATCAATAAAATTTTATAAGTGAGTATTCTGTCTAATTACTGTCTTGTTTCAATAATTGGATTAACTTCACGCATGAAATAGAAGTGCTGATGGGATAGTGAAGAATTGGATCAGTGGTAACTATATAATACGTTAATTATAACTACTATGCATCTTGGCAGGGATGAAGCTATTCGTTTGTTTGTGAATAGTGAACGACATTGTTCAGTGTTACAAATAGTATTATCACTACCGTGAATATTTCCTATTTTGTGGTTTCCATTAAGCACCAGATTCAAGGTGAGTGGGAATTCCTGTCAGTGAAGTAAATGGATATAAAAATGAGAAACTTACATGAAATTTAATGTTCAATGTATATCCTGCTTGGTAGAGCATATTCATCTTAATTTAGTTCAGTTCAAATCTGTCTCCCTTTACCTATGCGTTGTTGGAAATCGCTTATAGCTGGCAGACGTGATATCTTGAGGCATGTCGATAAGATTCAAATCAGATGAAGAGGCATTCCATTCTTTCGACGAAATAAAATCCGGAAAATTGTCCTCATATCAAGCCTATGGAATGGAGCAGAGTCTTGTTGGAAGCAGTACGGTGTATTCTCTAAAAGAAAAATGTGCAAACAAGTCTGTGGTTAACCCATCCAAAGTTAAACACGTTTAAAATACACTGACTGGAATTACCACTCACCGTGTACATTAATGATCTGCACTGATGGATTGTCGGTGGGATAATATGTTATCCAGTACAGTGTGGCGGAATACGAACTTAGCAAGAATAAGTTATTTCCAGAATGAAAATGATACTTCAGAACCAAAGTGTTCTTTGCCAAAAATGGGGCACTATCCTTTAACCTACATTTACGGACTTCGACTCATAATGACTTAATGTGGTGCCTTGGTCAAATTGTCTGCAGAAACAGTGAAGGTATCAGCATCAATGAAATCACACAGTACATACCTCAGGGCATCTGAAGTATCGCAGTCATTTCGTGGTTCATTGAAGATTGACTGGAAAAATTCAAACAGCAAGGATTTTTATTCCTGTCGCCGAGCGATGGTCCAAGTGCATTAAAGAAGGCAATCCAGTATCCTTTACGTTTCAGATCACGTTCAGTTTTCCTTGCGAAACGTCGATAGAGCCAGTTGTTTAATCTTTTTTGTACCGTTGGCTACAACATTCATAGAAGAATTTGTTTAGAGAGGTGAGAACGGTATTTACTGACGAGAAGTATTTTTTTCCATTTTACAAACTTCAAGTTCACGGTTCAACCATAGTGGTTTCAACGGATGACGTTGTTGAGGCACACAACCATTGAAATTTTGATGAAGAATCTGCAAAAATTTGCCAAAGCAATCATCGACCTCACGGCAGAGACAGACAGCAAACCAAGAGAATTCCATCGATGGTTGACTCAAGACATCATAGTTAGCATTTTTCAAGTCAAAAGCAGTAAGGTCACATTTGTTGTTGGCATTACCTGTTTCAATACAGCTTTGAACTATCAAATTATGAGGAGGATGGATCGCACTCACTGCGAATTATTGGGTCGACAGTTTCTTCGATCTCAAATTGTCCCAAACGAATTATCAAGAAAGAGGTTAAGCGTTTTTCCTGCATGATTCTTGATATCGGTGACTTGTTCTAAGCCGTTCGAATAAATGCAATCCAACAAGGTAACCGTGTTTCTTCAGGAAAGGCAGCAGACGTTTATTCAAACACTCTTTCACGTAAATTTCTTGGTTGACAGTCCCGGAAGCTATGAAAATGCTGCTTTTCAAGCCACAGGTACAGATGGCTTGCCAAACCAGATATTTCTTTGCGAACTTTGACAGTTTCGTGTGCTTGAAAATATCTGCTACCTTTCCCCTTCCTTTTGCCGTATAAAACTCCTGTCCCGGAAGCTGCTTGTAGTCGGCTTTGACGTAGGTTTCGTCGTCCATTACCACGCAGTCAAACTTCGTCAGCATCGTCGTGTACAGCCTCCGGGATCGCGCTCGTATTTTGTTTATCATCGCGATTTGGAGTCACTACCTTCTTGTAAGTCGATAGTCCGGCTCGTTTTTTGGCTCGATGCACGGTTGTAGACGATACACCCAGCTTATTTGCGGCATCTCGGAGAGATAGGTTAGGGTTTCGCTTGAAACTACCGGCAACTCTCTTTGTCGTCTCAGCGGCTTCACAAATATGATCTTCTGTTTATCTTCCCTCGGTAAAAGCCGCTTGGTGTAATTCTGAATCTCCAGTGAATGCTCTTAATCGGTTTTTAATCTACTTCGCGTATGGTCTATATCCAGCGTTACATAAACTGATCCTTTGAAGTCTTGGACCTATTTCGTTTGGTTTCCACATCTTTTTCCATAACTCCTCTGTTTGCGTTTGCTCGTCAGCATATTTATAAACTCCATCCTGACTCCATCTGTATCCGCCAATTTCCCGTTACATTGTTATTGAACGATCATCATCATTTCGTTCTACGTAGGTACTTCGGTCAGTGGGCAAGTATCTTCCTCCTGTGTTAGTTTGATTAGTTCTCCTTCACTTTCATTTAGTCCCTCATTCCATTTCAACATGGGAATGTATGTATTCCTGACTATTTTCTTATTCAAAAACCCTTTTAGAAACTAATACGATTTTTTTATTCTCACCGTGACATCGAAATCATTAAGCTCCCTGTAGAATTTTCTAACTGACTTTTCGGTATGATTTGTTACTGCTGCTTCGAATTCTTTCCTTCTATCCTAAACTTTCCATTTATATGGTAAAATATAGGGGTGTTTATTGGCCAACTTTAATGCACTATTCAACCTATTTAAAACCTGTTTCCTCACTGATGTAAGAGGATGTAAGCTTTTTCTCAATTTGTCTGTGACTGCCTTGTAAGCCTCCTAAGCACTGCTGTCCTCAATGTTAATTGGTATTGGATTTTCATTAAGGACTTTAGCATATTTTTCTCTTGTGTAATCAAGTTACAAGTTGTACGCATCAAGGTGCGTATTGTTTTTCCCATGTAGCCCTTTATCTAATCTTGGTTTGATAGTCTCAATTCTGATCCCTGTTATGATCATCTTAAAATCCGTTTCAATCCGTGTCCAAAAGCCTTTAATAAACCCTATGTGTAATGAGCTTTCTATTGGCTTCAATACATGGTCTATTTGGCTTTCTCGATGTCCGCTCCTCCAAGTTCTTTCCATGTTTATTCCATTTTTTGTGAAATCATTTATCAGTGCATGAATATTGAAGATTCTAAGCCGTCCTTTTTCGAATGTTGAAAGCCTAATTTTCTTCCAATTGTCTTGGCATCGTCCGACGTAATACAGTCTTTCCCAATTTGCGCATTCCAATTTCCAACAAGCACAAAGTTCTTTTTTATGTTTTCCGGATCTACTATCTTACCTAATTTCAAATGAAAGATATAGCCTTTCCTGTTTGGACCGTGTACTTCAATAATGAATATTTCTTACCCTTCTGCCCTAAATTTTAACGATATTACTTGTTTTCCTATTTCCCTATAATCTTTAATTACAATATCTGTTCCTTTTTTTTTTATCAAAAGTTCCAATCCTCTTGCTTTGTTCTGTCCATATAAAGCCAGTATCCATTTGTAGTTTTTTGACTCAATTTTCGATGCCTTGACGTTCTTTTCCTGTAATGCAGCAATGTCCACTTTAAAAGTTGTAAAAACTTGATCAATAATTTTTTTTTTTTCTATTGTGGAACAACCTCTTACGTTGAACAAAGCAATCAGCAAGGTTCTATACTTATTGTCATTCAGATTCATCTCTTTCTTATCAAATGATGAATTTTGAATCTCTTTTCCGGGCTCTTGGATCTCTACACTTCCAGTGTCAGTGATTTTTGTTCAGCATTTACCATTGTGTCCTCATCCATTCTTTCCTCTAGTTCTAATGATTCCGGTTTATTTGACTTTTCACATGATGTCTCCATTGAAGACCTCATGCATTTTCCTGAACCTTTTTCGACTGTTCTTTATTTTCCGTTCACATTGCTGAATCCATTTATGCCTCCTGAACCATTAAACTTGTATTGTTTAATTTTCGTTTGATCTTCTCCCTCATTGAGTTTTCCGATTACACTATCGAAATGATTTTTCTCTGTAGCTTCTGTACCCTCAAAATATCCTTCTTTGTCTGCTTATCATCTCCTATTTTCAAAAACCCACAATCCCTCTGCAAAACCACAATGTGCACAATTCTGCAGCTGCTACTAATGATTCGTACCCTAAAAATATATCAAAGCCACCTTCTACTAAACCCTTTGTTTTAAATAATTCAAACCTTGCTCTGTTATCCAGCATATAGTTTGCTAGTACTGATCTACACTGAATAATTTCTTCCCGGGTACATGAAAAGTTCCCATCATGCTTATTAGCTGGTCTAGTATAGCCCTTACCAAACAGTTTCTGTCTCCATCATTTTTTTTTTATCAACATTTTTTCTCCTGTTATTATGTCCTCAAATATATAGAATTGAGATCCTTTTCCTAGAGAAATTTTTCTTTCATTAATCCTCGATTCTCTGTGCTTTAACTTTCCCCTTATATAATTATTTCAAGAATGCTGGAAAATGTATCATCTCATACATGATGTTAACATCCCTATTTATTAACTTTTCATTGTTCATTGGTTCTATAACTTCCATTATCCCGTTGCTTTGAAAGATCTGTATTTTGGTGTCAAATAATTTTACTGTGACTTGTTTAATCTCAAAATTTCCGTTGGATTTGTCAATAATTTCTCGTTAATAGTTTGAACTCTATCACCCCACAGACTATGAAATTCGGCATAATTACTGTTTATATGATCCCAAAGTAGAACCCTGAATTCCATTTCTTTAAATGAGTAACTTCCAAATTCTGGAATTTATTTATTCAACTGCTCTATTAAGGTACTTATCACACTGTCTCGCTTTGAAGACTTAATATTGCAACTTTTTCATCTGCTAATGTTTTCAATATTACCATCTATTTTGCACGATTTTGATGATTAATTATAAATAAACTCAATCAATTAACATTTTATATAAACACAGTTTTTTCTTAATATCATCTTTAAAGGGAAAAATATCAATTTTAATATAAATAACTATTTTTTAAATCAAAATGTCCAGTGTAGATATAATCCATTACCTTTATTTTACTACTCTTTGTCTATAGTAGTACTACTACCATTAACATTTGTTTCCTTCGTGATCTATTTAACCAAGCTCTTACATGGCTTCAGGATTTTGGTGATAACACTCGTGGACCATCTTCTCCCATACAATTTCTTAACACACTGGTTGTTTTATTCCTCCCATACATTCATTCACACCTCTCATTCGGCAACACACACACACACTTAAAAAATAACACTGAACTCAGGTCAATTTTCTACCGAACCACATCGGTTACAAACAAGAAACCGAATAAATCGTTTACATATACTGTTTTTGGGTGTATTTTTTTAGTCAAACCCGAATTTCGGTTACTATATGATATATCCTGCGCTGTAGTCCGTTTTTACTGCCATGAACACGTTGCAGGTTATTCCTCTGGCTTGCAATTTGAATATAGGAAAATTTATGAGGATTTTTGCATCAATAAACAATGCAACTAACAAAACCAGTTTTATAACTATGAAATTCGAAGCTAGATTCGAGGCTATTTCAACCGAAATTCCAGTACAAAAGAATCCAATTCCGGAATTGCAACAGAAAAGTCGGTTTGTTTGATAGCGTTCGGTAATATTTGAGTTCGATGTTCGATTATTGCTGATTGGATTTATTTTTGTCAACTGAATTTTTCGGTAAATTTGACAGATTATGAGAAATTAAAAATTTATCGAGAACTCGGCTGTTCCATTTTGAACCGAACAGACTACCGAGCGTTCAGCACATAAAAACACGGTTGAAATTCAACCGAGTTCGTTATTATTTCCTAAGTGTGCATTCACTCTATCCCTCTCACTCGTCTCAATCAATACCTCATTTCTTCCGATTCACCAATACTATTAAGTCTCTTTGCTGCTTAACTTTCTTTTTCTCTTCTCTTTATATTATCGATGCTCACTCTCACCATCACTCTCTTCCTGTAGAATTTCTACACGACACCACCGATAATCTACAAGAATTGAAAACCACCATTTTTCTACTTTTTTCTGCCTACGTTGCTTATGCGCATTTAACTTAAAACCACAATATTTTAGAATATTCCGCTTCCCTTGAGCAGATCAAACCTGTTCTACCATGAACCACGTAAACACATTCATACAATTCGAACCTATCAATTTTCCTGCCACTAAATCGCATGTGATATGTCACAAAATACCGAGACCCTGCTAAACACAACCGTGCGTCTTCGTGTCTTGACGCTGACTCAAGTGGAACGATTTTTTTATATATACGTATAACTCGTGTCTTTCGTGTGCAAGCCTCGCACGCATGTATACGTGTTGGCTTACTCTCTCTTTCACCAATAGCTAAATCATTTTCACATTTTTCGTTTGGCTGTTTGTCCAATATGCTAGCCAGCACACTTATCTTGCGATCTGTGTAAGAAAATCCATCCATATATGTTTTATAATGGCGCTGTTATTAACGAAAGAGAGTGAAGTCAGAGAGAGTCTCTCAATTGTAGATTCGCCCTAATGAATAAAAACCCTAGAATTGTCAATTCTTTCACGACAAATATAAAAAAACACTTCTGCTTTATTTTCTGAAAAGGTTTTTTGACGTAGGACTACGTCTGTGTTTTCAATACTGGGCTACACAGTGATCTCTGTGGCAGTATGAGATCAATCGTTACAAAACTATTCCTTTATATTTCATCAAATAAATTTATAATAGTTACATGCTTTCAACGCACAGCATACCGCCATAAATCCGACAAATTATTTAACCGGATAAGTGTGATTCACCCGATAAGGTGGTTATGAAATTTATACAAATCAATGTTCCAAAGTGCCCAAAGAGACGGTGGAGTCGGATTATCGAATTGTCAAAATTACGGGGTCAGAATTAACGAGGGGCTAATGCACCTATAAAATATGATTATCGTATTTTACATTGCCTCCAACGATTGACTGAAAATTCCATAATAACCGTGGTCATGAATCATGAATGTTTCAATCAATTCATTACATTCGACTATTTCTAGATAACGAAAATCGACCATCATCGGGGTCCGGTGACAGCCATTCACGTAGCCATGCCCAGTGAGGTGCTGGTTTCTTCCAGCCATGATGCCACCGTGTGTTTATGGTCACTGGAAAATTTCACTCTGCTGAACTGCATCCAGCTAGCCCATCCGGTGCTGAACTTTCAAATATCCTGTGATTCGGTAAGTAACGTTTGCCCGCTGCATTTTAACTACTCTTTTCTGGATCAACCAACAAAAAACGGGCTCAAAGTTGCTTGAAGCATTTTCTTTCACATTTTTTTTTTTTGCTTTTTTCTGTTCCTGTAGATCTTTCTACTGGCGTATTGTGAGGACAACGGTCTTTACCTGCGAGCTCTCGCAACAGGCACCGAACTGCACGCTTTAAAAGGACACAAATCGAAGGTAAGCTACTTACGAATCTAATCCCGTAAACGGAAATTACTCAACAGAAGGCAATCGGATGGGTGAAATGGAACAGAGGGGTAATTGGGGATATGAAAGTGAATACCTTTGGCTAGTCATACGATAATGCTTTTCTCCCTTCCATCTTTCTTGCTGAGGGTCAGAAGATGGCGTCGACGATGTTAAATTAGGCAATTTTCCCCTGCCCACTTTAGTGTTTATTATGATAGGTTGGTAAAAATGCCGCAAGGTACTTTCGATTAGGAAATGTAAACAAACTTGAACTCTCCCAGGATACTTAATTCTTGATAAACATTTAGATGGAAGTGCTTTGAGAAATTCGTCTCTTATAATATGCTGTGCTGCCATGGGAGCTATTTTATACGTATTACATTTACTCTATGTAATTACAAGTCAATGACAAACACTGAATGGTGACTTGGGAAGAAAAACAACATAAACAAATGAAGTCATTAAGTTTGTTTGGCTAAAGTTTGTCGGAACACAATCAAGAAATCAGCAATTAAGGTTAATTTTTCATTCACATTGTAGATTTTTAAACTGTGAATTGAATAAGTCGCAGGTATACCAATGCTTATTGAACCATAGTATTATTGATCGTTCAAATGTTTGATTTATTTTTAGCTTTAACATGCATTCCAACTGTATTTGAAAAATTTATGAAGTTTTAACTTTAATATCAATTTTTCAGACGATTATAAGGAATGTCAGCTAGATAAACGTCTCATAAAAATAATGAATGTACACACAAAATTGAAAACTGCAGTAGATAAGGGATAGGGTGGTACAATTGCAAAAAATTAAAATTACCATACAAAGTAAAAGTTCGAGATTCTTTATGGAAATTGTTAATTTTTCTTATATTAACTTTGGAATTTTTATTGCTTGGAAATCATTAAATTATTGAAGTTTCAATTGAACTATGAGCATTTTCAATTTTTTTATCTGCCGACAATTTTATTTTTTATGGAAATATTCATCTTCTTGATGAGTTATTTATAATGCGCGCATTAAAACAAGCGACTATTTGCGGATGGATAGTCAAAAAGAACAGAGAAAGATATTTTAACAAACTCAATTGCATTTTACTCATTAAGAAATTAAAAACTTCACATAAATACTTCTACTCTCTACCACGCCAGTTAGACCGACCTTTGGCCATAGGTGAAAAAAGAAGCTTGTAGGCATATTCTTTAGTTCCTTGGTCGCCTTTTTGATCAAATCATCCGTCGTTTTGGCCACGAAATTATTTGAATATTCTCTCTTTTTCAAATTGGCCCAGAACCAGGCTTCCGCTCTATGGACTCTCCTTTCTCCAGAGGTGCCAAAATCTTGTTGATGATTCCGCGATCGTATCCAGCCAACATGAAGTGGGCCACGATGGCCGACTTTTTTAGGCCCGGATGGAACAGGCGGTATGAACAAACCATAGATCGAATCCTGGAGAGTGTGAGCTGTTTAGTGGAATAACCTGTAACTAGAAAATGAGAAGAATGATTAGTAATTTCCATTTAATTCCAACTACCTTTATTGCTTATCTTGATTTTTTGGCGAATTTGTCCACTTTCTTCTTCCTTATATCTTCCGGAACATCAAACCGTGATTTGACAACGTAAAACTCCAGCCCCGGTATCTGCTTTGCGTCTGCCTTGATGTAGGTTTTGTCATCCATAACCACACACATTGGTTTCGTTAACCACTCTCGATACAGCTGCCTTGCGCGGGATTTGGCCGCCGTGTTTTGTTGATCACGCTGGTTCGGTGCCTTGCGGACCTTGAATACATGAAGCCCAGCTCGTTTCATGGTTTGATGAACGAACCAGGCGGAACACTTTGCCTTCAGAGCCGAGTCGCGAATCGAAAGGTTCGGATTACACTTGAAATAATCCAACACCTTCCGAGCCTTCACAGGGTCAGCTGGCTTCGATTCTTCCACTTCCAGCACGCCACGCCGCTCGGTTGTCTGGGACTCCTTAAACGATTTTACCACCCGAGAGACAGTTGTATGGGTGATTCTCAGTTGTCTTCCGATCCATCTCATGGTCGCAGTCGGATTTTCCATGACGGCGCGCAAAATTCTCCGGCGATTTCCTTCTTGTTTCGATGACATCTCAATAATCACTGAACCGATTGTTATGAAATGTTGCACATGTAAACAATTTACATCAAACTAGTTATACTCAGATTTTCATCAATTTTTACCCACGGACAAAAAAAGTTACACACGGATAAAAATGGTGCATTTTTTTCGAGTACAGGCCTTACTTGTAAATTCCATAAAGGATCTGAAATTATATACCGTATAAAGAATACTTCCTTATTTCTTGGTAGGGTAAGATCCGTAGACTCAGCATGCTACTTTACCGAGGTCACGCTGCCTACATCGCCTTGGTGCGGCTGCCACCTAATGTATAGTTGACGCGATACAGCGTTTCTCACTCAACCGCTGGATTTAAGGACAGACGCTGTTTGAGCCGCACCTCTTTAGTGGACAGATGCTCGGCACGCACCTCTTCAATCTAGCTGAAGTCAGAAGGACAACAGTGCCCAGGCTGCACTACCAGCTAAGTACGCAACCCTTAGCTGGCGGTCTTTGTCATCTCTTGACCCGTGGAACCATGAGGTAGGAACTTGTGAGGACCATAACTATGTTGCGGGGACGCACGGTCTCCATCTCAGGTGTCTACTCACCATTTTGAAGCCCTTGTTTTCGTAATCGTATTTATACCTTAGAATTGACCTACAAGAAAAATGTAGTGCAGATATTTCTCAAAGCAGGAAAAAGGTACGAGGACATTGTTCGGGAACAAGCCAGTTTGAGCGTGTTCCGACAGATTTCACTTGAACCGGATTTCCGGACTGCCAACTAATGTAAACCTGTTGCCACGGCACAAGGGATAACTTTAATAACCTCAAAATGAAGCACGATCGTATAAGCAACAGTTCTACGCTCACGGTCTATAGGAAAAGTACTAACTAGGTATCTATTGATAGATCGTTTATCTAGTGGATGGGATACAATTGGTTATGCAAGTGAGTGATCTATACATTGTGTGAACTGAAATGTGAGAGTGTAGAACTTATTTAATTTAACATTAGTGTGAGCCAATTCAGGCAAATTCAAACATACCGCCCACCTTGGAATCTCAAGTGATTTCAATTTATCTAACTCTACTCTAACTATACTACACTTGATTTTTGTTGAACTCTGCTGAAAACGTCGATGTAGCGCTATTGACAACTGGATTAGTTTTCCCACTTCCACGGATGCTGAACTCCTACAACATTTGGTTCAGATGCTAGACGATTCTTGCTTCTGCTACGGATACTGTCACTGCTGCTGCTGCTGATGCTGCTGTAACGGACATGGACCGCTCTTGAGGAATAACAGGACTGAGCGGATGACCTCATTCTTTGGAAGGTTATTTCCGGATGCTTCCACCGACGTCTAGCCCAATGGATCAATGACAAAAAGGGCTATCCTGAGAGATGAGAAGGTGCTTTTTCATCTATATAACCGAAACATTAAAAATCATGCCTGGAGCGGAGGCCTCCTGGCATCCGCGGGTGCCAATGCACCGACGATGTTCCTGGTCGAACGATGGAATACTTGGAAGGCTTCGGTAGAACGATAGATTGATGATTGAATGCTTGTGTGCAAACGGACTGATGATAGCTGTCAACTCAGGATCGGGAAGTGCCATGGATTCTCCCTCACCACGAACTCATCGATGAATCGTGTCCTCCTAGCTTGACTAAGAGGTCGTGACATACTCAGGAATGCTTCATAATGACAGACAAAATACCACAGAGAACTTCACACATGCAAACTATAGGTTAGATGCTGAGATAAGCTAATGATTGGCGGGTGGTGCTTGATTGAGGATTGTTAGCAGTGGTTCGAATGTAGAAGCATACAGAAACGTCAAAGCAATAATAAATTTTGCTCCGAATATAGGTTTACACGTATCGGAAGGACAAAGATCTTTGATATGGCCCTTTGATACTGACCTTTTGATAAGGTCCTTTGGGTCTTAACCGTAACAACGCGAAAATTACCATCTGATCCAGCATGGATATCGACAACACGGCCAAGCCTCCATTTCCGAGGTCTTTCGTCGTTCAATAGGACCAAGGTGATAATTGAAATGTTGTTATGCTTGCGGGTCCATTTGGTCTGATTGTGGACTCAAGCAACACAGCTTGTCATGAACAAGTTGAAAATATTGTCCAATGACAAATACAGGTAATAAATATAAGACCATGATACTTTGTTTCATACTTTAATATCACGTAAAAACCGAAAAAAATGAGGCTTATAAAACATTTATCCTTATTTATCCCGAGACAAAAATATAACATCCCAAGCATGAAACCTAGAAAATGAGAAGAATGATTAGTAATTTCCATTTAATTCCAACTACCTTTATTGCTTATCTTGACAGATATACGTATTTCGTTTACAATGTGCAGACTTCTTCAGTGTCGTGTACTAATACTCGACTAGTACTTCAGTGTCGTGTACTAATGTGACATGTTCTGCAAAACGTTTATAATGCATTGAAAAAAAAAATTAAAAGCCATTCTTAAAAAGATGTTTTGTGTGTTACTTGAGGAGATCGAACAGCTATTGTGTTGACCATTTGTTCCAACCTTGTAATCCTGCGCTTGTTGCCACCTCATAAGCTGGTTTTGCTGGAGCTCTCCTTGTGATGGTTCTGGAATCGCCGTCATGGTTGCTGAATTAAGAAGTGTCCTGGGGTTAGGGCTTCAAAAATCAAACCGGTCACTGCTGATTGGAATCAGCGGACGGCAGTTCTGGATGGCTTCGATCTAAAGTAACACTGTTACCATCTCGTCACACGCTATTTGAAGTTAAAACACGCAAATTAACTATGGAAAAACTACAAGGTACAGCCCAATGGGGTTGTGCGCAAAGGTGACGTAGGACTACGCAGCAATGTGCAATCTACATCGCTTGATTGTTTAAAGAGTGGCTGAAATGGGTTTCGTTCCAAATCTAATTCCCATACACTAAGCGTTCGCACTACAACCTTAATTAAGCAACTAATCTACTTAATCCACTATGTACAACTAGGAACTACAATATGTGTACACATGGTCGGTCAGCTGTAAGGCCAAGGTTCACGCATTCAGATATAAAGGCGAAATAAATTAAATGAATGCTTCCAAAACTAATTTTTATCGTTTCTTTTGCTCCCTGGAAATTTGGTTATAATCGGATAAAAACTCGAATTTTCAGAATGAATTTTGTGTGTGCGGATTTAAAACGGCACACTCTTTGAATTCGATGAGTCCCGGTGTTAAAACAGGTGGTTGAATTTCATATCCTGGAGCATCAAAGCGTTTTCCTTTGTAATTTATTAACAATAAATTACAACAACCCGATTGTATGGGTCAGGAATATAGCGGAGAATTTCCGAAATTTTTGAGTTGAATATTCCTCAAACGCACTCACATTGATCACATTGCACAAAATGCTCAAATTTTGAACACCTTGCGCCACCTCCGAACGTGTCCGATTAAACCCAAATTTATCATAGGGTCTTTCTTCATGCCAATACACATTTGGATCGATTTGAAAATTTAAGGCAGTCATTTTCACTGCCACCCTATTCAAGAAGGACAAAATTGTCTTTTCCGAATCACGCGGCTTTCTCAAATATTGCATTTTTTGCCTAACTTGTGGGTAAACGGCTATTTATGAGCTATGCTAAGCTGCGAAAATTTTGTAGTTCATTTTTAAGAAAATTCGAAGTCGAAGCAAATCGTCTATGATGTCGTCAAATCGTCATTTTCTATTGATTATCAGCTCAAATGGATTGATTGATTTTTCATAAAAGATCTGCCTGATATTCTACATTTAACAATAAAGTTATTATTTCTGAATACCTCTGCTAACATTTCCACATAACTCTTCATTCTCATTCGAGACCGCAATTCCAACTTCCCAAGCGTATTGTTTTTATTTTTCATTTTTTGCTCATAAAAAACAGGCTCAGTTCTCTTTCTGCTGGTGACGATACGAGGAATTTGATTTATCACGCAAGCTGTTTTTATCAGCACCTGTTGACATATTTTTCCACCTGATCTGAAGGTTGCCAAGAAAACATATCCATATTATCTCCTTCGGGAATCCCAGTCAAGCATTCCGCAATGGAATAAGCTCACCGAAGAGGTTCATTAATGCTCTCAGCACGTGCGGCATTTCATACACCTTGAAACTTCGGTAAAAACCCATGATTTTGTGCCATCAGAGGATTTGTCAGCGACGTTATTTTATTGACTTCTTGGTACTCATATCTCTCAGGCAAAAAAGCTCGTAAGACAGATTTAACGTATTCTTATTTACAAACATGGTATGAAAGTGACTGGAGTTATGATGTTTATACGATCTGACATCTGGATTTGTTTTTTGAATATTTATGACATGTTGCAAAGCGTTACTCTAAGAGGAGACATGCCTAATGCATTTGAGATTGGGTACGACAGAAAGCGTTAAAAGGACACGCTTTTTTGTCTCCCTCTTGTTTGAGTAGGAAATGCCATAACAATAAAAATGGTAGTAATTTGTTGAAAATGTTTGAGGATGATCTCGAAATAATTAGCGTCATGTTTCAAGGAACGAAAACATATTTAAAAACTGATTTTCCAAGGCAACCTTGCGATTTTAACGATATTTTTGTAACTGCTAGGAGAAACAAGACAGATTGGTTAGCATACAGGGTGCTCAATAAATTCGAATACAACTTTTCATCGTTGTGTAGGTATGCACCATGTGCATTCTGGGCATTGGTATTGGTGTCAGCTTTAGCCTTATATATAGACTAACCGAGGCGCACGGTGTCGATTTGCTGTCCGCTTCAACATGCAGCAGAACATTGAACGCCAGTTGCACCGCTCCCAGAATACTCCGGCATGACCTAATCACCGTAAATTCGTAAATAAAAGGAAAAAAAGAACAAGAAAAAGTAGTTATATATGTTTTTTCTCCTGTGCTTCTGCCTGTGTAGGTAATATTTATACTAGAGAACGTTTTTTTCTGAGCGGTGGCATGCTTCTGTGGATATCCTGCAAATAGAGATAAGACAAGTTGGGCCGCCCCTCCGATTCGTGACCTATCATAGCATTAGTAACTGATATTGATTCTATTGATTAATACGCTCATTAATTTGTACCAACCGGGGAAGACTTGGTCCTATACCCAATGCTTTCCTTATCTCCAATCCGTTCAACTACTCGCAATATTTTGTGATATAGTGGGCGGAATATTACAAATTGAGATAATTCTTAGCAGTCAGATTACCAAAATTTGGCAGATCTACACGCAATGGGTGGGTGAGTGATCTCCAGGTACTTCATAGAAGATGCTATGGAAGATTTAATGAGCAAACTCCCTTGATGTTGGCTAGCATCCCCTCGTCCGACATAAACATCCCGCGGTTCCAGAGCACCACGCGGGTGATGGTTTGGGGGCCGTATCCAGGCGTGGGAATCTCCCACTGGTGTTTATCGAGAAAAACGTGAATATCAACGCCGCGTACTATAAGACCGAGGTTCTGGAAAAGATTGTGGCCCCGGCACTTCGGTACGGGAAGGATCATTACGTCTTTCAACAGGCCGACGCACCGTCCCACACGGCGATTTTCATCCAAGCGTGGTATCGGAAAACTATGACTGATTTTTTCGATAAGACTTTGTGGCCTCCCAGCTCCCCGGACCCTCATCCCCTGAACTTTTATGTATGGTCGTACATGTTGACCAAGCAGAGCGAACATCAAGTGGGCACTATGGACCAGTTTAAGAAGCTTATTTCCAAGATCTGGGACGAGATGCAGATTGACCAGGTGCGTGCCGTGTGCGATTCTTTTGAGAAACGTCTCAATCTCGTCAAACAAAACAAAGGGGGGGGGGGGGGGTGTCCCAGCTTATATGTCGTAAAGGTTCTCAATAAACATTGCTTCAATAAAAATTGACTCAGAAAAGAATATCTTGTATTTTCATTTTTTTAACACATTTTTAAAGTGTATTCGAACTTATTAAACATCCTGTTTTATGAACAACTATTCGTTAGCGTAACTTGAGGTAACATTTATCAGCGGGGTTTATCAGTTTGACCTTCACAGAAAATACCTAAATGCAAATTTTACGCACAATTAATTATTTGTTTTTCAGAGAATAAAGTTCCGTTTTCGAGCCGAAAAACTCCCAAACTTCGCATATTGTAAATCACGCCATAACTAAATTTTACTATTCTCAACAGGTCCGTGCTCTCTGCATTGCCATGGATAGCCAACGAGCCATCGTGGGAGGTGAAGATACCCGCGCCCTGATATTCGACATGCACTCCGGCCGAGTGATTCGATCGCTTCCGCCTAACCCTGGCCCGGTTTCGGCCGTATACGTAATGGCAAAAGATGACTATCTCATAACGGCCGGTGGTAACAAAATCACATTCTATTCATTCCGTAACGAGGACTCGCTAGTGAACTACTTCCCCAAAAAGAAGAAAACCTTGAAGAAAATTGCCAAAAGCCGCATCGCTCTGGCCGCCACAGCAAGTCCTGTGATTTGCTTTGACATTTCCCGTGATTCAACAATGGCTGCCGTTGCTTCGAGTCGATGCATTCAAATTTGGCAACTGAATACCCCGGAATTGACGGCTATACTCGAGGGGCACACTGCAACGGTGACATGTGTGAGCTTTGCACCGAACTGTGAGTTTGTGGCGTCCGGCTCGGAAGATAAAACTGTGAATGTTTGGAGTTTGGCACTGGGAACTGTCACTGTGACATTCAAAGGCCATAACACATTTATCACTTCGGTTACGTTCTTGATGGACTCGCGTCGGATTATTTCAGCTGATCGAGAAAGCTGTCTGTTCGTCTGGATGGCTGACTCCGGTACTGTACTACAAAGTGTTCAAGGACCTTTCAAATATCTAGCAGTCACCAATAACATGAAATTCGCGGTCTGTACTAATGGAGATTCGAGTTTGCGGATATGGTCTCTTACGAGAGAAGACGAAAAGTTTTTAGTCTCGCACTCAGGGGAGATTACCTGTTTCATAATAACAGCTGATTCGTTATATTTGATATCCGGTTCCAAGGATATGTCACTTAAAGTGTGGCAAGCCTCGGGAGGAAAACTAGCCCAAGTGCTAGTAGGTCACACAGATGCAGTTACTTGTGTAGCGGTTTCCGTTACCAATAAGAGTCAAGTCATATCTGGATCCAAGGATTCCAACCTTATTATATGGGACATTCATACGGGTGAAGAAATTCATACGCTCGCTGGTCATCTAGCTCCAGTGACTTGCGTCAAAGTCTCAGCAGATGGTAAGTTTTGTCGTTAAATCTAGATCCTTCAATTGAATAATGAAATTTTATGGAAAACAGGAACAACTGCCGTTTCTGGAAGCGACGACAAAACGTTGATAGTGTGGGAGATTAAAAGAGGGCTTGCTCTGACATCTCTTCAGATTCACGTTCAATTCTCACGGTTTGATATAAGTATGGAGTGTTCAAGGATCGTAGTTCAATTAGTAGACAGTTCATGCCTCCCCATAATTTGCCTGCATAATTCTCCTGCATCATACATCAAGCTTCCCACATACTCAGCTCCAGCACGAGATGTCGAGGATCTGCGACCTGCCGGTCCAAAACGACCAGCTCGTAGACTGCTGAAAAAGGAAGTGTCTCTAGATACTTACACCTGGCAAAAGAAGTATGCTCACCTGACTTCTTCCGTTATGATGGCTCAGGTAGACGAAAGACTGAAACGCCGTTTTTCGGTATCCGCAAGTATGGAAGAAATATCCAAGCTGGCAGAATCCAAAACCTTGGAGTCACAGCAAAACATAGGTCCAGAACAGGCTGCTTTGGCTCAATCTCAGCACTTTGATCAGCTGGAAGCCCTATGGAATAAGCGATCTCCCCCAAGAAGAAGACTAAATGCGGTAAGTTTAAGCTCATTGAGAGTCAAATGTCATTTATTGCTAATAACTTATTCTTTTCAGTCACTCTCACGGCAGTCTTCCCTAGTTGAAGACCATATTGAATCTTCGGATGAGGACGAGTTTCTTGAGGAACGCGCAGGTACGTCTAAGAAACATCAATTTCTTTCAATGCGTCCTGTTTCGCTTCCAGTAGATGCATGGCACTATTCTAGTTTTTTCCACTCATCCTTCACCCACCACCAAAATCCAAGTCACCAGCATCAGCCCGATCTACTCCGGGAGGTACTGTTGCTGAAAAAGCAAATCTCGGCTCCAGGCCAGGCTCCGCCACCCGATGATACTGCCTTCGCAGGTCACTCCATTGACAATGGAAGAAAACTGAAACTGTCATCCACGGAAACCGATCTGCAAACGTTCTTTGGTAGTTGTACCACTTTTGGCAGTTTGTATTGCAATGCACGCCGAAAACACGCCCATCGAAGTCCGGAATGCGAAAGTAGAGCTTACGCACGTCGACAGTCCAGATCTATCGAGAACTTACGATACGAAGATGAAGCACGTTTGCGGCGAAAATATCGATCTTGTTTAATGCAGTAGACGGGAAACTGCAATTGATGTGTTATAATTTCTAACGACTTGAATTAAAAAGTTGACATTAGGTGTGGACTTTTGCATCGTATATTTGTAGACAGTGTGGGTCTGTGGGTGGTGGTTTAGCCAATTTGATTACTATTAATTTGAGTACTGAATCGTAGTTACTTTCTTAGTTTTGATTCATTTGACTTTGATCCATTTAGTACGACAATAATTTAGGTACAGGTTTACGTGATTTTTTAAAGAACCAGTTTCATTCAAACGCATACATCACCATAGCATACCATAGAAAACACACACAAAATATTGGATTGATGAAATAACATAACTTATTAAGTTTTTGAAATGTTGTTTAATTTTTGGCGGTGGCATGCAATGAAAAGCCAAAACGGTTTGAAAATGAGACATATTTGCCAAAATAGTTAAAAAAAAAGTGGTTAACGTCGTATTTGCTGGAAATTCATTGAACTTTAAAGGAAAAAAACAATGACAAAATATTAATCGGCATTCCGGATGAATTTTCGGATTTTTCGCTTAATACCACCCATCTTTATTTGCACAGTAGATCGGTTCGAACTGTCAACTTGGTCTGCCATCTTTTTCCATCTTTTCTACAAATCAAATGGTTTTTTATTGTTTTAACACATTTATTCGGCTTGTTTTTGATAACTGCCCAATATTTTCGATGGGACGAAAATTTTGACAATTGGGTGGGCTGAGAGTTTTTTCAAATTACGCCAATCATGCTGCTTATACCATTCCATGACATTCCGGCTGTAATGGCAGCTGCCTAAGTCCGGCACTCACCGAAGCGATGCGATTTAACCTTCCTTGTGCATTGGGGTCGTTTTTGACCAATCAACGTATCAAAAAAGCTTTAACGTCTAAACGCAATAAACTAGGGATCTGAAGTTTTCTCACTTTTCCTAACTTTCGAAAACGAACATATTTTGGGCAGTTTGAGCTTTCAGCGACAGTTACACATAGTGCATTTAAGTTCAAAAATGACCCAAGACTTTTACACGAACCCAAAAAAATATTTTTGAACCGATTTTTGATATCTTTACCTCAAATGAAAAGTACGGTTTCTTAGAACGACATGTTTGCCTTTTTTTTTATCTGGCCATTCTGGGCACGGTTCTGGTATGCATCCGAAGAGGGTGTCTTATCTCCTGGTTGGTCTTTGACTTGATGTTTTTGGATGTCGGTATTCAAAACCATGAATTTTGAACCTTCGAACAGTACAAATATTTGAGGTTCCAAAATCGTCCGCTTTGGACCCTACCGGAACCGGTTGTAGAGTATCCGGATGTGGCGAAATCCTTTGATTGGTCTATGACATGTGGTTTTTGAACATCAATATTCTAAATCGTTTGAAGTTTCAAAAATTGCCCAAAATACCGGAACTGGTTCTGGGTGCCCATGTGCCCAGAACGGCCAGTTTAAAAAAAACCATCCAGCGTCTCGTTCTAAGAATCTATGCCTTTTATTTGAGACCAAGATATCAAAAATCAGATAAAAAATCATGTTTTGGGAGCGAAGCAAAGTCTTGGGTCATTTTTGACCCTGAATGCACTATGTGTAACTTTTTCCTAATGCATTAGGAAGGTTAATGAATGGCAAAATTCGCTACCGAAGACGCTCTTCCTTGTATACCAGCCCCTCATAGTCGCTAAAGTGATGAAAACCTTCGTTTTCATTCCACAACTGCAGATGCTTTGCTATATCATTATGTTGCAAGAAAAATTGTCTGCATAGACAAACCTTGCGATTGGCAAGGTAAAATTTGTGTCCCGGGAAGTTTCAGAGTCCATTTTAACATATGTTTTATCGCCCATCAAAATGTATCCATTATATTTCGTCAGAACTTGCTCGTACTGCATTTTTTCGCGACGTTTGGCAACTAGGTTCTGTGTCAAGGTTCTGTTGAGATGTTTGGTGGCATGGTACAACTGAAAACCTTTAAGCCGAGAGATTTGTCGAACTATACTGTGCGGTGCAGAGAACCTTTTCATCAAATCACGCAAGGAGATCCCAGGATCAGTGCTTTATTTTTTCATAAAAATCCATGAGAAGTGAAAATGATTTTATCCCAGTGTAATTATGATGTTAACTTCCGGTTTTCATACCGCTGTCACGTCTATTCCAACAGAATTTTCTTTGCTGCAAAGAATGAAGACGGCTCTAAGTGCGGGTCGAAAATCTGCTGTCACTGTTGGTTTGAATATCAATCGGTAAGCAAGAATTTCATTTGACGAAATCTGAATAGCAGCTAGCAATGTTGAGTAAGAATACCCTGGACTGGGCTGCCCTTGCATATTTTCCAATCCCGACGGATAATTCATTGTGGTTTATTAAATTTCATTTCTTGACATTCATATTGAAATCTAACCTGTTTACATAAATGAATATCAAAGCATTTTGAAAACCGAACGTTCATTCTTCTGGTTACGTTTGTTGTCACGAGTTTTCATTTGATTTTCGCATGGAACGTATAGGTAGTCAATGTAATGTTGCCTGAAAATCCACGCTCTTGATCCTAACGAGCATGGCTTTTATCAAGACTGCCCAGGATTGTTCCGGACTACCTTACGGAATTTCACTAGTAATTTCTGGTAGTATGCTTCAGGTAGTAATGTTTTATCAGGGGTTTCACAGTCGATTTTGGGAATCTAGGATACTTTGTGACTACTAGAGGCTACTAGAGGCACCGCAGTAATTAAAAAGAAGAGGTCAAATACTAAATGGATCAAACCTTATATGATAAAAATTCATCATAGCCATAAGAAATTAATAACCTCAAAACAAAGCTATGCCGCCAACTGATATATTCGACATAGTTTCACCTTAAAGTTAGTTTCAGCAATTTCAATATAAGTATTATTTAAACGTCAATGAAACCAAGATGTAGCATTTTAATTTAAATAAAAGCTGGATTTTTTTTAACGATCGTACCCTACTTGCCAATGTCCGCTCGTTTCATAACACCTTTTTGCGCAACATAGGGCACGTGGCAGGAAAAACCATCGTCTTGTTGAAGTCCTGTGCGCCACCTATATCTCCACCTAGCACAGTATAAATTCCATCATAGCCATGATCTGTCTAGTCACTATCCCCGGAAAACCGTTGTCGCCCACTCCACTAATAGAAGGTTAACATCTAATTCCGCTCCGCATCCTTGGCAGTAGGCCTTACTACCGTTAAGCCCGTGAGTGAGTCGAGTTGTACTATCCTCAGCCAAGTCAGAATCTCCTGATCTAGAGGGTAGGGCATATCTTTCCATTCTATTGTATTCTTAATACAACGGTGGAACGCATCATGGTTGTTATCAATGACGTCTACATAAGGTCTGGGGCAACGCACTGCTTGCTAGTATTGGAAGCAAAAATAATGTCAAATTGGCTCCGCTAACAATCTTTAACGGAGATTCGCACAGCCGAGATCGGCAGAAACATTCAAGTGTATTGCACAATCAACGTGTATAAACCTTTCAGTATTCGCGACACTTTTAAAGATTTTTCGTCGATCACCCGGCAACAAAAACCAGCTTACCTTTCATATGAATTAAGCATTCATATGAATGTCCTACAAATCTGCTAGCTAACGGCTATAAACGGCGATTAGAGGCCCGCTCCTATACTATCTGTCCCATCTATCTCATTGTTTTCAAGCTTAACTTCACTTATCTTAGGAGTTGAGACGTCTCTCTTGACCGTATCTGCGTCATCCAGGAGTTCATCGTACACATGTCCAAAAAAAATGAATTTTAACGCGCAAAACTTCCCCTCATTGATTTGCGGGCCAAAGCAAGCGTAACAACAAAATTGTTTGCAATATTTCATACAACGCTCAAAATCGCAGTAACGTCACACCTCAGATTTGACAGGTACTGGTGCCCTTGTGTTCAGAAATTCGTGTGTGGAAAAAAGGACGGTGAACACGACGGCTGATTTTATCTTTTATACTCTCATGGTGAAAAGTTAGGTTGGCTTTTTCCGTTCAACAGCTTACAGACCTGATTTAGGCGAAATATGGCTAAAACTGACATAAAATACCCGATAATTTTATGCCAAATCTAGCATTCCATATACGTGCATTAGATAACACAGAAAATTACACGTTTATTTCACTTCCGCCTTTCATGCTCCTCACCATCATCTGTCAAGATACCTCCAACGGTTGAGTTTTTAGTGGAATTCTCGGGTTACAAAACATTGATAACAAAACACCTGCTTCATTTCTTCACACTCAAACTCCTCCAGATGGCTCATCTCATCCCGGATAAGATGTGTTCGTTTCTGCCTGTAGCGCACCATATTTTGATGGGACCCTTGCTGCTGCATTCTTCGTCTAAGCGTTGTAACACGCTACAAGGCTATCTTTATGACATCACCCTTGCATTATGTTACAATTTTGTATTGTGAACAAACCATTTCGCAATCTAATAAACTAGCATGTTCTTTACATTGCAGCAGTTATGATCTAACTGATACCCATACATATATTGTTACGTCATATGTCTTTCGGTGATCTAAATACAATGTTGTTACTTACGCCAGTGGTTCGGTAGCATTGATACCTTGTGATCAAAAAGTTCCGGTAATTTGAAAAAAAAAACGCATTTATTTCAATTTTTAATTGATATCTTTATTATCGCCTTCAAAGTACTCGCCATTAGAGGCAACACACATATGCCAGCGCTTTATCCAATCATCCATACATTTTTTATAGGCCGATGAATGTATGGCTTTCAGTTCTTTTTTATCGCATCAATCGATTCAAAACGCCTACCTCTGAGCGGAATTTTCAGTTTTGGGAAGAGAAAGAAGTCGCACGGGGCAAGGTCTGGTGAATATGGTGCTTGTTTGATGGTATTGGTGGAGTTCTTGGCCAAAAATTCACAAATAGTGAGCGCGGTGTGTGATGGAGCGTTATCGTGGTGTAAAATCCACGAATTATTGCGCCACAGTTCTGGCCTCTTCTTTCGAATTGCCTCACGCAAACGTCTCATAACTTGTAAATAATACTCTTTGTTAACCGTTCGACCTTCTGGAAGGAATTCAGAATGGACGACACCGCGAAAATCAAAGAAAACGGTCAGTAAAACTTTAATTTTGGAGCGACTTTGTCGTGATTTTTTTGGTTTCGGCTCATCTTCGGCGCGCCATT
>JAHHFK020002262.1:40000-104301 GCA_024533555.2 Aedes koreicus | reverse complement strand
GGAGCCCAAAAGCAACGAAGAGAAAAATAAAGAAGAAGAAAAGCGCAAAGATGCTGAGTGCACAAGTTTTATGTATGTCACCACAAAACCGTAGAGAAAGTCTTTCGGTATGAATATTACACAGTCGGTGGAAAGTTGAATCAACAAGAAGTCCGTTCTCCAGTTAGCATAGTCACATTGGCATTGGCCAGGCCAAGCTCCAGTGCAGCTGACTGTACCGAATGGAGCAGAAAAGCTAAGAACTCATCTGGGGTTTATTGAATTAGACATATAAACGAAATGGATTTATGTCTATGTTCCCTTCGCTTCTTGAAACGAGAGCAGAGGCGATAGCTGGGAGGAAGGTATGATAAACGTTTTGCTGGTCCCGGAGGAAGTAGAGATGAGGTGTGGTTAACATTGAATAGCCGAAAAACATAGGATAAGTGTACCAGTATTAGCTATAGTTTCCTACTTAGGCCACCGCTCAGAAAATCGTTTGAATAGTAACCTGTTTTCTTTCGGGCGAGAGAAACATACTTTTACATTCTTAACAAATTGTAAAATCTTCCAGATTTAAGAAACGTGAAATATGGGCAAAACATGTCCAATATAAGAGCATGGTTGATACCGGTGCGCTTACCCTAAACCGAAATGTTTCGGTGCGGTTCTTTACTTTAGTAAAGCTTGTTTGTTTATCGAATTGAGCTCAACGGACAGCTGGGTTGAAGATCCTGTCATCGGCGGTTGAATGGAAGATTGGGTGTTCGTTCATTTTTAGAATATTTAGTAGTAAATTTACCTTCTACAATCGGTTGAGTTGAGTCAGCTTAGTTATAGCCTGTGTTACCAGTCATATTTTAAAGTAGGAATGTTGAACTTCAGATCCCAATGAAATGGAGTTCACTAAGCATTTAAAATTTCACAAGAGGGGAATATTTTTTATGAGCTTAACTTTTGTCCATCTTGCTCCACAAAACGTTTTATGAAATAAACAAAGCCATGCAAGTGTGTGAGACAGCCTGGCTGCAGACAGATTGCTCGAAAACAAATTCATTACTGTACCGCCTAGTGCCTCGACAATCGAAGTAATCGTAGGGTCTTTATTCTGTCATCTTTAACTTATTTATATGGCTGAATAATTACTACAGAAAGCCGCGACGCTTTTTGGCCTCGATTCAAATTGCGACTTCGAATTGTGATAGTTATTTTTTTCTCTTATATTTTTTTTCTTTTTTTTTACGTCGGCCTATTTCCTCACATGGTTACAATCACCGACACCAGAAAGACGACTCCACCACCTGGACCCTACCTAACGACTCATGAATAAGAGCCGGGTCCAACGGCTTTACTTCCCTTCCGAAGGAAGCCGTGACCAGATTTGTTCGCCTCAGAAAAAACACCGACGTCGACTGGGATTGAAGCCAGACCAACTGGGGTGCCAAGAAGCAGTCACGCTTACCACTACACCACCGACGCCGGCAAGTTTTTCTCTTATATGTTTAAAAAAAATCGAGGCAACGCTTGGTTCTTTGTTAAAGTAACTTTAACATGTTAATATGGCTTAGTGGTTACCATAGGGCCATGTTATCGGCCACTGATTGAATCTCTTGATGAAGATTCTTGAAGATGAAGATTTTTTTCCTATATGAGTCATCATTGGACTCCAATCTCACACTCATCAACTTATACACTACATCTCCTCACGCAAAAATCGTATTTTTCGAAGCAAATTGATGTATTCCAAGTTTGCTCACAGCCAACCCGGATAAAAATAACGATACAAATACAATTTAATAATATACAATCACAACCAAATGTATTGCCGACCATGAATCTTATTGTTTACTATATATTTTATTGTTAATCTATTATACTTTTTTTATTTGGAAATGTTGCATTTTTTTCTCCAAGTCACGATCCATAGCGAAAAATTAAACAAAATTTTGCAAAATTGCTATACAATTTTGTTTTCTTATTTAAGGAGTAGAGATCAATAGATATTTGATATTCTTTGTTAGTGCATGGTAGCTTTGTTAAAAAGTTAAAAGTTATTAATTAAAACAGCAGAGGTTTGAACAGAGAGCATTCAAAAATGAGCCTGGTTCGGGAGGGTGGCGAGAGAGGAAGGTAAGTAGTTGGAAAATACTTGGAAATTAGGGAATAAAGGGCGAACTTTGAATGCGTGTAAACTGATCCAACGGAGCACTGGCCACGGCCTTCATCCAGGATCTATTGGTTTACAAGCAACTAGATGAATACTTTGACATGTCGCAGCTGACGGGTGAGGGTGTTCGATCAGCGAAAGCTCATCAACCGCTTCCAGCAGAGCCTGGATCTGATTCGAGCTGATCGGACTGATGGCCAAGGAATTAAATAAATGCGTGAGCGATGCGCACCAGCACCGGGTTCTGGACACCGTGATGAGTGTTGCCGAGGACCATCTGCTATAGGAGAGCTACCCTTCGTTGATCTCGCGGGCGGGTGCCGAAATTATGAATAAATAAGAGGATGAATAATATGGATGTAAAGTAGTTCATTTTTTTTAAAGAATAAAATAGAAAAGCTTAACTACAGCAGCCAAGGGTATTTTTTTATTTTAATGTTTTTTCCGATTCCGGTAAAGACCACATTTTTTTTTTAATAAACATTTATTTGTACAGGCTCAATCGAATCAATTGTACAGAGCCAAATTTTCATATTTTCATACATCATTTATCTTAAAACCAAGGTTAGGAGGATAGAGCCAATTACTCGTGGCCGTCTCGAGGTTAATAGGAATTACAAATTACGGATGGGAAAGAGGGTGGGAATTTAAAGTAAGGTTTACATAACACATTAAATTTAAATTCTAAATTATCTAAACACTTATAACTATACAATTTATGGTTTTCTTTTGACTTGGACATTTTTTGAAAAAGAAAAAAAAACACACACACGTACACAGATAAAAAAAACTTACAGTAAACATACAGGTTAAACTAACTACAATCTAAGGCTAATGTTAGTCAAAAACACATAAATGAGTTTCAAGTACTCCAAATCACGTATAGCCAAAATATCTCGAATTGGCATATTGGGTTGTCTACCTCGAGCCCGAAGGGAATCATAAAGCTCCGATCTGACTCCACGATGCTCAGCACAAGACCAAACAACGTGATCTGCGTCCTGATAGCCTTGTCCACACTCGCTGTCGCTCAGCCCAACCCGGTATACATGAGCGTTCAAAGATTAATGATTGGACATGACGCGAAACATGACACGAATGAAGTCTCGTCCCACATCCATCCCCCTAAACCAAGATTTCTTCGACACCTTTAGGATGATAGAATGTTGCCATCGTCCCAAATCTCCTTTACTCCATTTATACTGCCAGCTAACGAGTGACTGTTGACGAAAAATAGGAAAAAATTCGATGAAGGCGATTTGTCGATCATATATATCGCCTTCCATAGCGCCCACCTTTGCAAGCGAGTCCGCTTTCTCATTGCCCGGAATTGAACAATGAGATGGGACCCATGCAAAGGTGATGATAAAAAATCATGAGAAAATACGACGAGTGCTTTACCGGCCTCAATGAGCGGATAGCCTCTATAGAACTGAGACTATTCTTGAAAATGAAGTACTGATCCGGTGTTAATGAGGTAACAATTTCTAGCGTAAAGTGTATTGCCGCTAATTCAGCGACATATACGGAACAAGGAGCTTGAAGTTTACGATTGGTGCTATTAATTGCATTGTATATACCAAAGCCTGCTGACTCCCCTATTAATGATCCGTCAGTGAAGAACGATTTAGTGGAATCAACTTGGCCAAACTTTGCAGCAAATATTACCGGAGCAATCATAGGACGATGATGCTCTGGGATTTAATCAAAATGAACCGAATTGTCGAAATCGGAGAAGCAAACACGATTGGGAACATTCGGCGAAGGGCTGACATCCTGTGTTATGTACCAATGGTACACAGTCATGAAGCGAGTTTGAGGATTCAACTCGAGAAGCTTCTCAAAGTTTTCGATTACCTGGGGGTTCATAACTTCACACCTGGTGAGGAGCCGGAGAGACAATTCTGAAGACCGATCCGAGAGTGGCAACATGCCAGCCAGCACTTCAAGACTCATGGTGTGAGTCGAGTGCATGCAACCTAACGCGCCCAGTCCGCATCGAGCTCTCATGCCGTGCGGTTCTATTTTCTTTTGCTGAAGGAAGTATGTTTGCTATCTAAAGCTATAACAAAATCAAACAGCACTTTTCAGTGCCTAACATTAACTGCACATTTTTTATTTTTTACTCTTATTCCTTTTCGATCCTTGTCTGGATCCTACGCGTGGTAATCCGACATGAATATCGATTTGCAAAATTCCTCTTTGGCCCTTCGGATTCTTGTAGAATCTGCTTGGAAGTTGATTAGGAGAAAACGTATAAATTCTAATCATTTTGGAGAAAATGGTGCCTAAACGCAAAGGAAAGGGGCAATCTCTGGATTCCCCTTCTAACAATATTGATTTGAGCAATCAATTCGATATTCTTACTGATGATGAGAATGATCCATCAGTTAGGCAAAAATCTTCGAAGCATTCCCGAATTAATGCAGGGAAAGTAAAGGTTCCACCTATTGTGGTAACAACATCTGATTTTCATGGGCTCCGTAAGGAACTCACGAATTTCTTTAAAGATTCTAAATTTTCCTTTCAAATCGATCGTCGGGGTGAATGCTGTGTATTGGCTGAAACCTTGATCGGATTTAAACTTCTCGTGGAGTATCTTGCTCAAAGAGGCATCACATTCTTCACACATGACACCAAAACAGAACGTCTGTTCAAAGTTGTCCTAGCCAGTGGTGAATCCCTGGATAAGATCAAACAAGAAATTATTAAATTGCTTGGAGTGCAGTTCAAGTGATAAAAATGAAAAAGAAATCCCAACCTGGCGATTCTCGCAATGGGATTTCTAACGATTTTTATTTAGTTCTTTTTAAATCAAATGAACTGAATAACCTTAAGGCATTGGAAAAAGTCAGCCTTATGCTCCATGTCAGAGTGAAGTGGGAACACTTTAGGAAGACTGGAGGAAATTCTCAACATCTCACCCAGTGCCGTAAAAGCCAGGGATGGGGTCACGGGACAAAAAATTGTCACATGGATGCCAAATGCATGCATTGTGGTTCCTCTCACGCCAAGGACAACTGTCCTGTGAAGGATCCCAAAAATTTTAAATGTGCGAATTGTGGTGGAAATCACAAATCCAATTTTTGGGAATGCAAGACTCGCAAAGCGATCTTGAATTCTCGTGCTAAGCATCAGATAGGGACCGCTTCACGTTCCCGACCAGGTAATTATTCCTCGGCTGTTAACAACGGTCATCAAGGAGGAAATCCACCATTCGTACCGGAAGGTACGAACAATGCCCAACCGTCAAATTTTCCACTGCTATCTGCTGTTAACAATGGTCAGCAAAGTACAAATGTACCCGTAAGTACAAACAGAGCACAAGTTTTCAATGCTCAATTCTTACCTGCTGGTAGCAATGTACAGCTAGGTAATGGAGCTTCCTACGCTGCCGTTACAGCCGGTAGAAACCAAAATTCTACCAGAAATGTTGAAGATTTTGACTTAGGTAGCATAACCGCTCCAAAAATGGATTTTTTACAGAAATCATTAATCGATATGATCAATGGAATGTTAAATACAAACTCCATGTTTGATGCAATTCAAACTGGTATAAAATTTGAAAACAATATTGTCATGACCCTGAAATTCAGCAATGGGTATTAAGACACTGAATATTTTAAATTGGAATGCTCGATCTCTTAAAAATAATGAAGCCGAGCTGTTTAACTTTTTACGAGTTCATAACGTGCATATTGCCGTTGTAACTGAAACTTTTCTTAAACCAGGTGATAAAATAAGAAGGGATCCTAATTATTTCGTACACCGCAATGATCGTCTTGATAGTCCAGGTGGTGGCGTTGCCATAATTGTTCATAGGCGTATCAAACATCAAATTCTTTCTTCATTTGATACCAAAGTTTTTGAAACTTTGGGGGTTTCTGTTGAAACAAAATTTGGTCAACTTACACTATTAGCTGCCTATTTACCATTCCAATGCGTAGATCAGCAAAAGAATCTTCTCAAGGGTGACCTACAAAAGCTTACCCGTAATAGGTCAAAATTCTTCATTATTGGTGATTTTAATGCAAAACACCGATCGTGGAATAATGTTCAAAGTAATTCCAATGGTAATATACTATTTAATAATTGTTCTGCAGTTTATTACACTATCCAGTATCCAAACAGCCCAACTTGCTTTTCTTCTGCCAGAAATCCCTCAACCATTGATTTGGTCTTAACTGATTCATGTCAACTTTGTAGCCAATTGGTTACCCATGCTGACTTCGGTTCGGATCACCTTCCAGTAACTTTTGAAATATCTCAAGAAATAATTTCTAATCCCAACAGTTCTACTTTCAATTATCATAGAGCGGATTGGAACCAATATCAAACATTCATGGAATATAACTTTGATCCTAATATTCCTTTGGAAACTAAAAATGATATCGATAATGCTCTTGAATCTCTGACTACTTCCATAGTTGAAGCAAGAGCTGTCTCAGTTCCAAAATGCGAGGTAAAGTTCAATACAATTATAATAGACGACGATCTTCAGCTTTTGATACCGTCTGAAAAATATCCGTAGAAGACAATATCAAAGAACACGCGATCCCGCCATGAAAGTTATCTGGCGAGATTTGCAAAAACAAATTAAAAAACGCTTCCCTGCCCTGAGGAACAAACAATTTGAAAATAATGTGTCAAAATTAGAGCCGAGTTCCAAACCTTTTTGGAAACTCTCCAAAATTTTAAAGAAACCTCAAAAGCCTATTCCAGCGCTCAAAGAAGGTGATAAAATATTGCTAACAAATGTGGAAAAAGCTCAAAAACTTGCTGAGCAGTTTGAGAGTTCCCTTAATTTCAGTTTGGGTCTTACTAGTCCTATTGAGAATCAGGTTGCTCTTGATTATCTGAATATTTCCTCATGGGAAAATATTTTTGATGAAGCCTGGGGTACTGATTTGAATGAAGTAAAAACTGTAACTAAAAAGTTAAAAAATATGAAGGCTCCAGGTGATGATGGAATTTTCTATATACTCTTCAAAAAACTCCCAGCGAGTACCTTGTCTTTCATGGTAAAATTATTTAATAAATGTTTTCATTTGGGATACTTTCCTGAAAAATGGAAAAATGCCAAAGTTGTTCCAATTTTGAAGCCCGAGAAAGATCCAGCTGAAGCTTCTAGCTACAGACCAATAAGTTTACTTCCTTCAATCAGTAAACTTTTTGAAAAGCTAATTTAGAATAGAATGATGCTTCACATCAATACAAACTCAATTTTTGCAGATGAGCAATTTTGATTTCGTCATGGCCATTCAACTACTCATCAACTTTTGAGAGTTACTAATTTAATTCGTTCAAACAAATCTGAAGGCTGCTCAACTGGAGTTGCTCTTCTAGACATAGAAAAAGCATTCGACAGTGTTTGGCATGAAGGTTTGATTGCTAAATTGAAAAACTTTAATTTTCCGCTCTATATTATAAAATTAATTCAAAATTATTTAACTGACAGAACTCTGCAGGTAAATTATCAGAATTCCAAATCTGATCGACTACCTGTTAGAGCTGGAGTTCCTCAAGGTAGCATTCTTGGGCCGATACTATATAACATTTTTACTTCCGACCTCCCTGATTTGCCTCAGGGTTGTCAGAAATCCTTGTTTGCTGATGACACAGGCATCTCCGCTAAAGGAAGAAGTCTTCGTGTCATTTGCAGGAGACTGCAGAAAAGTTTGGATATTTTCTCTTCTTATTTACAGAAATGGAAGATTTCTCCCAACGCTTCCAAAACTCAACTAATAATATTCCCACATAAACCTAGAGCTTCTTTTTTGAAACCTAGTAGTAGTCACATCGTTACTATGAGCGGTGTTCCAATTTCCTGGTCAAGCGAAGGGAAATACCTTGGTCTATTACTTGATCAAAAATTAAATTTTAAAAATCACATTGAAGGCATTCAAGCCAAATGTAATAAATATATAAAATGTTTATATCCTCTTATAAACAGAAAATCCAAACTATGTCTGAAGAACAAACTACTAATATTTAAACAAATTTTTAGACCGGCCATGCTTTATGCTGTTCCAATATGGTCTAGTTGTTGTGCTACCAGGAAAAAAAATACTTCAAAGGATTCAGAACAAAGTTCTGAAGATGATTTTGAAGCTGCCTTCTTGGTACAGTACTAACGAAGTACATAGAATTTCGAATGTTGAGACTTTAGAACAAATGTCCAACAAAATAATTAATAATTTCAGACAAAAATCGTTGCAATCTTCTATTGCAATGATTAATTCCCTTTATGCTTAGTTAAGATTAATTTTAGTTAGTTTTTAGTTTTAAGATTATTATTGTAATACTGACACGCAGGAATAAAAACCTGTTTAAAATACTGAACTGCTAAGGCATGAACAATGTACACTGAAGTTTTTTTTACGACGGTAATGGTACCGCGTAGAAAAAAACCGCGTTATTTAAAAAAACGACGTAAAAAAACACCGCGTTATTTACAAAAACGACGTAAAAAAAAACCGCGTTATTTCAAAAAACGACGTAAAAAAGTCAAGGAAATAAACATTATATTTCATATTCATATTGAAATATATGGTCATAAAAATGTATTGGTGGTGGAAAAACATGGTTCCAGTTACATTGGCCACCGGGAATCTGCTACAAATGGATAGAGGTTGTTAATTCAATGTGTGAGCAAAACAGTCCAGAGTAGTTATAGAGAGTTTTCGTCTTCGGCAAAATTTCTCAGGGTGTCATTCGTCGTCTTTTGACATTGTCATATTAGTTCCACATCATGCCGCATAGATGGCACTGCAGTCTATCTTTTCTAAACTAAGCGCTAGAGATTTGCCGTCTTGTGCAAAGTTTCTCAGTACGTCATTCGTCGTCTTTTGACATTGTCATATTAGTTCCACATCGTGCCGCATAGATGGCCGTCTTCAGCAAAGTTTCTCAATAAAGGGTGTCCACGATGAAATTGCCACACACAAAATTGATTCGCAAAATTCGAGTTTTCATCCGATTGCCATCAAATTTTCAGGGATTGAGAAATAACTATTAAACTTCATTTTACCATTTTACTCGTATTTTATTTACAGTCCATACGCAAATTCCCGCACCTTGGCCTTAAACCCGGCCATAAGATTCTGCACAACCTGTGAATCAACCGTTTTTTGCATGTAAACCCATACTTTCTTCAGTTCCTCGACTGTCTTCACTACCTTAGGTCGTTTAAGAAGGTGCTGCTTCATAATCGCCCAGTACTTCTCGATGGGGCGGAGCTCCGGAGTGTTGGGAGGGTTGAACATTTTCGGCACGAAATTGACCTTATTGTCCGCATACCACTTCAGCACGTCCTTGGAGTAGTGGCATGAGGCCAAATCCGGCCAGAAGATTGTTGGGACGTTGTGGGCCTTCAGGAGAGGAAGCAGCCGCTTCTGGAGGCACTCTTTTATGTACACCTGTCCGTTCATCGTGTCCTGGGTCACGAAAGGTGCACTCCGCTTCCCGCACGTGCAGACGGCTTGCCAAACCAGGAGTTTCTTTGCAAATTTGGACATCTTCTGAGTGCGGACATGCTCCGGAACGCTGAACTTATCCTTGGCTGTGAAAAACAGGTTGCCGGGGATCTGTTTGAAGTCGGCCTTCACATATGTTTCGTCGTCCATGATGCAGCATTCAACTTTCGTCAGCATGTTGAGGTACAACTTCCTGGCACGGGTTTTGGCGGACTTGTTCTGCTTCTCGTCGCGATTAGGGGCCTTTTGTACCTTGAACGTTCGAAGCCCAGCCTTAGTTTTGGCCTTCTGGACAAAACTTCGGCTTAGGTGCAGCTTCTTAGCCACATCCCGAACGGAGGCGTTCGGATTTCGGTTGAAGGCCCCAACTACGCGGTTGTGATTTTTGGTGTTGTACGGAATACTTTTTCCTTCACTTCTGGGCTTCCGATCGGTGGTCAACCGTTCCTCGAACCGCTTAATCACTCGCGACACCGTGGAATTCGCGATTCCCAACGTTTTAGCGATGGAGCGATGCGAGAGATCCTTGTTCTCGTGATGAATGCGCAAGATTTTATCACGCACGAGCTGTTCCATTTCCGCGAGTTTTGATCACAGGACTTTAAAACTTGCATGATGTAAATAATGCACTATGAACTAAATCCACCCAAATTTTCATTAAATTCTACCCAACGGTTAAAAAGTTAGAGCAATTTCATAGTGTGGCAATTTCATCGTGGACACCCTTTATGTCGTTTGTCGTCGTTTGACGTTGTCATATTAGTTCCACATCGTGCCGCATAGATGGCACTGCAGTCTATATTTTCTAAATTAAACGCTAAATTAAATTGTGCTGTTAGACAGTTGTTAGCTCTTGTTAGACTAACAAATGTCTAACATTGTTAGCCACAAGGTTTTAACACAAGATATGCGCGCAATGAGCCGTTGCATGATGACGTCACAATTTTCTTTCTTTCTTGTTCCCTCTTTTGGCGCAACTCATCTCGCTAGCCTTGCTTTTAAAAAATTGGGGCAAGTTTTAAATTACATATTTTACACGGGATTTGTGAGGTTACATTAACCGTGCAAGCTTCAAAGCTCCGGATGGAAAACTTGTGTTTCCTGAAGTTTTTGGTGATATTTGATCGGTATACGCATGAGAAAAGTGTATTCGATAGTGACCATTTATAAACCAAACGTGTTCACTTCTAAATACACTGATTTTTTTTGACGCAGTTTTTTCCACCGGAAACATATCTAACTATACTTCTTTTTTTTTACATGGTTTTTAAGTGGTTTTACTACGTTTATGGTAAAGCCATCAACATTTGTGGTACATTTGACTTACCTCATGTTGATATCAACCCCACCATAAATGACTTCATCGCAGTCATGGTAAAATTAAACGCATTTATAGTCTGCTGAAAATTGTATGTGCTGGAACTCAATTTAACCCTCGAAATGGTAGTTTCTACAGCAGATTTTTTTGTGTGTATTACAATGGTCCTAATGATTTATTACAGAGACTTCAAACAACATTGTTCGATTTTTTTATATTTGTTTTAATACCATTTAAAACAAATGTACACAACAACAACACAACAAAATTATAACAAGTAGGCTTACAAATTGGGAAATGTACAATCAACATCCAAAACAAAATATAATACGATAGGGAAAGTGGGGAAAAGCTATCACGGTAGTTGAGTGCGTAATAGAGTATTTTAGGAGTCTGTGGATTATAACATTTTATATATATATATATATATATATATATATATATATATATATATATATATATATATATATATATATATATATATATATATATATATATATATATATATATATATATATATATATATATATATATATATATATATATATATATATATATATATATATATATATATATATATATATATATATATATATATATATATATATATATATATATATATATATATATATATATATATATATATATATATATATATATATATATATATATATATATATATATATATATATATATATATATATATATATATATATATATATATATATATATATATATATATATATATATATATATCAGCATGACTGTTCAAACTTTTGACTAGCACAGCTGCTTTCACATACAGTAAGATTTTTCAAGAATCTGCATTTGTTTGTTTAGTTATGCTGATGGCATGCAATCGTTTTTTTTTCACTGTTGCTATTGAATTTCTTCTGTGTACTGCGAATCAAAATGAAATTTAATTTTTTTTTTTACTTCTACGTCGTTTTTTAAAATAACGTGTTTTTTTACGCGATTTTTTTACGCAGGTTTTTTTACGCGGTACCACAACCATAATGAAAAAATACTTCAGTGTACTGCAGCGCCATCTATGCAGCGTAATGTGGAACTAATATGATAATATTAAAATACTACAAATAACATACTGAGAAACGTTGCCGAAGACAGCAACTCTCTGGCGTTTAATTTAGAAAAGATAGACTGCAGTGCCATCTATGACGCATGATGTGGAACTAATATGACAATGTCAAACGACGACAAACGATATATTGAGAAACTTTGCCGAAGACGGCATTTCTCTAGCGCCTCATTTAGAAAAGATAGACTGCAGCGCCATCTCTGCGGTATGATGTGGAAATAATATTATAATGTCAAAAGACGACGAATGACGTACTGAGAAACTTTGCCCAAGACGGCAAATCTCTAGCGCTTAGTTTAGAAAAAATAGACTGCAGTGCCATCTATGCGGCATGATGTGGAACTAATATGACAATGTCAAAAGACGACGAATGACACCCTGAGAAATTTTGCCGAAGACGAAAACTCTCTATAACTACTCTGGACTGTTTTGCTCACACATTGAATTAACAACCTCTATCCATTTGTAGCAGATTCCCGGTGGCCAATGTAACTGGAACCATGTTTTTCCACCACCAATACATTTTTATGACCATATACTTTCAATATGAATATGAAATATAATGTTTATTTCCTTGACTTTTTTGCGTCGTTTTTTGAAATAACGCGGTTTTTTTTACGCGGACCGCGTAAAAAAAACCGCGTAAAAAAACCGCGTAAAAAAACTTCAGTGTACATATTTTAACAATTAAGGTTGATACGTTACGGTAGTAGCTGGAGCACCTAGATTAACATGAAATGTAAATATGAATAAATTTGGAACAAATAAAGAGTTAAAAAAAACCTAACGCGATACGAAGACACCGATACTGAATACGTTCCAGTTTAATGATATACGACCGAGCCGCCGACTGAAAACAAAAACTACCGTATTCCATAACCGACAAAATCGTTGTCTGGTACAACGGTAGAAGATCTTGTGGATGAGCTCCCCACCAGATCCCGGTAATTGTGCAGAGAAAATTTACCCTTTGCTGGCACTTTCGCTTCAGATACTCAATATGGGATCTTCAGGTGCACTTTGAATCGAACCAGACCCCAAGACATAGAATGAGTTATCGGTGTACCCCAAATTTGAAGCTTCGGTTGTGCAGGGTTATGCTTCCTAGAAAAAACTACCAACTCAGTTTTTTCCGTGCTGAATTCGATGCCTAGCTCTAGAGCCCAAGTAGAAAAATTGTCTAAGGTATCCTGTAAGGGTCCTTGCAGATCGACCCCATTGGGTTCCGTGACAGAAACTACGCCGTCATCTGCAAGTTGTCTCAACGTACAGTTGTCACTTAGACAACCGTCAATGTCTTTGACATAAAAATTATACAAAAGGGGGCTTAAACATGATCCCTGGGGGAGACCCATGTAGCTAAATCGTGAAGCTGTAGAGGTTCCATGAGAGAAGCTCACAGCAAATTGTATAAAAAATTATTCATTAATGGTGAAAAGCCACAAGCGTGGAGTTTATCTGAAAGAACTTTAACAGATACTGAATCAAAAGCCCCCTTGATATCCAAGAATACAGAAGCCATTTGCTCCTTTTTAGCAACAGCTAACTGAATATCTGTGGAAAGCATCGCGAGACAGCCGTTCGTTCCCTTAACCCTACGGAAACCATATTGAGTATCCGAAAGCAGGTTATTCGTCTCAACCCATTTGTCCAGACGGAAGAGGATCATTTCCTCCAAGAACTTTCGAATACAAGATAACATCGCGATGGGTCGATAGGAGTTGTGGTCGAACATGTGTTTACCAGGTTTAAATGGCAATAACTCTCACTCACCTCCAATCATCCGGTACAATGTTGAGCTCCAGAAACTGATTAAACAAGTTCAACATGCGCCTCTTAGCGACGTCTGGAAGGTTCTTAAGCAAGTTGAACTTGATCCGGTCAGCTCCTGGAGCCGCATTGCCACACGAAAGGAGCACGAGAGAGAGTTCTACCATTGAAAAAGGTTGGCTGATCTCATCTATAGGATTCTCGGTTTCGCGAGGAATCATCCGTGCCGGCACACAATCTGGACAAACTTTTCGCGCGAACTTGAGGATCCATTGGTCGACTACCACATTATATAATAATGAGTAGAACTAACATAAAATCATATAAATTGTGGGTATACCTCAATTTGAGTTTGGACCCGCTTACCGAATTCTGAGTAATTCCCACTTTTATGATTTTGCGGTTAACTTTACTCAATTTTAGGCAAATCCGAATGATCGTATAGTAATGTAATCTAAATAAGAAATTGTACGTGAGATGGGTCCCCAAGCAACCAAAAGTTCTGATTAAAGGGTGTTTTTTGGCTTAACCAGCTAATCGAAGGATTATGGTGAGAATTCTATTCAACTGACTTTTTAAGTAATTAACCGAACTTTCTTGTTCATATTCAATGTTTAAGCTTCTAGCAGCATTCTTATCAACTTCTAAAGAAAACTTTGAAGTTCCCGAAAGGTTCGCTCAAGAGGTTGTAGAGAATGCTATTCAGGTCAATAAGTACCTCAAACGAACTCAACAAAACCAAAAAATATAAGACATCTATTATTATTCGACAGTTTTGTTCTTCTCTAATCCTCTGCCTTGCCTTGCCTTGTCTGTCTGTCTGTCTGTCTGTCTGTCTGTCGGTCGGTCGGTTGGTCGGTCGATCGGTCGGTCTGTCTGTCTGTCTGCCTGTCTGTCTGACCCTTATAGACTCGGAAACTACTGAACCGATCAGTGTGAAAAATTGTATGCAGTGGTTTTCGGGGCCGGAAAAGGTTCTCATTATAGTTTGAAACCCCTCCCTCTTCTGGAAGCTATCATACAAATGAAACACAAATTTCTGCTTAACTCGAGAACTTTGCAAGCAAATGAAACCACATTTGGCATGTCAGAGTTCTTGGAGGCAGGATATCAATATACATAAAAATGAATTTCTGTTTCCCGATATAATCATGCGCTCTGATGCCCTCCGATGAGTTTTTAATAAATGCCAAATTTCAGCAATTTTTTCACAAACTAAGGAATGAATACCAATATTTTCGGTACTATTCCAGACAAAAAACGTGTGTGCCACAAAGTGTGCTTCGACTACGTCAAGAGTAAGACTTAGTGATTTGCTGGACAATAAAACCGAGGATAAACGGTCGGTTAAATTTATAACGCTGAGAACATAAAAATACGTCTTTCATCTATTTTTCGCTGCTTAAAGTCTAGCGATATTCTCACGGAATGTAAGTTAAAGTATGTTGTAATCGTGATTTTAAGCGTGATGGTAACTATAATATCAAATAAGGATTACTGAATAAGTCAACATGGACATAAAAGTAGGTCATAATTAAAATCAAATTTAAAAATTATGCTATTGACAAGGATTACGTCAAGAATAAAATTCACTTTTTTTAGAAGTGTTTAATTTGGATAATATAAAAAGAAATTACAGTTGCGATACAGTTCTTATGTCAAATAGCATGCAAGCAGTATTACCTTGAAAGCTATGGATTATAATTATCAGAAAGTTATAGTCAAATAAATCAATCAATGGCTAATTAACTTGACGTTTAATTAAAAAGTGGTCTTCAGAAAAGTCGGTTTTCTCATAGTAATTCCGATAGAAATTTCGAAGAACAGTTAGAGTTCGCAACCAATTGAGCTCAATTTTTTTCGAGAAGAGTCAGGACCAGAACTGGAAGCGATTCATAAGGGTGGAGCAAAACATACTTTGAACCACCCTAATACAGTATGTAGCAAAATTTTATTTACTTGTTTTTGGCTATATTTGGGTATATTGGTATTTTTGGAACGTGGAAGTGAGCAAAAAAAATTATTATGTGATACTGTACAATGTACTGTTATTGTTAAACTACTGTTTTAGCATGCCAAGGGATTATCTATCTCTTTTATAATTAATAAATAACTGTCTCATTTGAAGTTTGGTTGCAAACCAATGTTAAGTAATGTTGTAGCTAAAAAAAATCCTGTAAATCAAACATAAAACAAATGATCCATTGTGATTTTTGTGTAAGCTTCAAATGGCATGAGCAGTTTCAGTTTCTAATCAAATGTGCCCAAATTTCGGGTGGCAGCTCAAGACGCGATTTGAAATCGTTTGATCATTGGAGCAAATATTTCAAAAGTTGCATTAGTTTAACCTTAATTCACCTTAATCATCTCACGTCAGAACACGAAGTTGGTTACGCTTTAACGCTTGTTATGACAGTAAATATGTCCGTGTTCAATTATATAAAGAATTAGGATAACAGAAGCGGGATTCACAGGAGCAGAGCTTCATTTGACTAAAAGTAAATTATAAAACCCGTTGTTTGAAAATTGAAAGTGTGACTTCAGTATTATTCTTCAGATGCATCTTTTTGCGGGCTTTTAATACGCACAGTGACGTCAGAATGGACATGAAATAAGAGCAGTGGATCGGTAGAGAAACTATATTTTTCCTAATCTTAGACAAAAGATGCTGTTACTTTTACTGAAAGCGTGAATTTCAAGAAACTTATTTAATACATTATAACCTCACGATAGGACAAACCATACAAGTTTCAAACTGAATTCAAGTTTATTTAGACTCAATTAGCAAACTTCCGCCGCATTCATAGAATGTAAATTTAATCCAAGTCAAATCATTCTTCGCATAAGTTAACAGCTGTCGTTTCACAAATAGAACTCACTGCAATTTTAATTCGATCAAGAATGAAGCTTTTGTTTTTGCGAGTACCTGGTGGAAGCCACCCACCAGCGCAAAACGAATTACCACGCCAAACTGGGTGTTGGTAGTTAGTAGATATTGTTACATAGATCTGTCCGTTTGGTCGTCGACATCTTCTGCGCGCAACGGCCGTCGAGCACGACGTGCTATGAAACGGTAATGTTTGGCTAATTAATTAAATATTAATTTGCATATGGCAACACCAGCGTCACTGGTTGAGCCAGAGTACTTAGGGTGGGTGATCTTAATGTAGGAGTGAATATGAACTTTGCAGCCCGGCATTAGGGATTCATTTTTCACATGGAAAAATAGGTTGGACTCTGGTATTATGGTCTAAGACGTATGTTGGTGTAAGACATTGAAAAATTGATAATTTATTACTAACAAATCTGTGATTTTTTAAAAATCCTACGTTTTTGCCTAACTATTTCAAGATTTTTTTGTAAATTTATGCTTTAAATGGTACATAGCAGAACAATTTCATTAAAATGTTTGAAGTATGATAAGCTTTATTTTATTATAAAACAAAATATTTTTTCTTAGCACGACTAGGTTGTCTTCCGTTTTGACACTCTTTATTATACAGCCAACGTTTCGTCTCGAAAATTCTGTCTTCCTTATAACAATTAATGGTTTATACTTTATTCAGAATGATTCAAAGAGACGGTCGAAGGCTTTTTCTTCAGCTGCATTATAAAATATAATACTTTTTAGGAATATATGCATATATTTATATCGATATTGAAAATAGTCCGCCTCAAAAATGATATTATTTTGAAAAAAATAGGCTCCTGTTAACAAAGTTATTTGAAAAATGAATGCTTATTAACAATAACAACTCCATTAATTGTAAAACTTACCTCAATTTTAACATGTTTTACAATCCAAAGAAATTACTGTAGATTCGCATTAAATAAATTTGTTCAAGTGATCATATTTCTAATGCTTAATTTTGTATTTTCCTCAGACATTTAGTAAATATTTTTTTGTTTTCAGATGTTAATTAAACGTAGAGATCAACATTTAGAAAACTACCCTAAACCATTCCGTCACCTGCCAGAGACGGTGAGAACTTTTACGTGAATTCTCCGCATGCAACCACTTTCTGATTCGCGGTTTGTGTTTCGCATCAGTAATGAGCACCGGATACTGTCTCCCCCGTTCTGCTTCACACGAAGCTGAACTGGCGAAAAGCCTCACTGGAAATTAGTAGTTTTACTCCACGCTGAACTTTGCCTAGATATGAATGTGTAGACGGACTTTCGTATGCGTTTTGGTGCAATTATTAATATGAAATGTTCCGCATAAATCAACACCATTCAAATAACGCTGACTGAGCACGTGACGGAAAAAAACAGACTTCCGGATTACTGTTACGGTGGATTTTCGACGAGCAGTGCGTAAACTACACGCTTGGGTTAATGCCATACATCATCATTAGTATACGGTGGATTAAAGCAACTCCAATTTGGGGTTTTGTTTTCCGAAATTCCCAGAAACTTTATGCACTCAAGCCACTGATGAACTGACATGGAAGTTGATCTCAATTTTCAATTTATAACGTTCGATTCAAATTTGCAGCGATCCAAACTGTCAAAACCATGGAGTAATGTTATCTTGATAAATTTTAATATTTCCATAGTAGATCAGACATGAACCAACTAGAAATTTTGTACACGTTTTCATGGCGGAGCTTAACGTTCTAAGCATTCACCATGATCATGGAAACATTTGTGATAAATTCCTATCCTAATTCATGTCGGTTTTTCGGTGCTGAAATTTCCATCTACGAACTATCCTATTCATCATTATTTCTTGGCATTTCAAGCTTATTGCTTATCGTATTCACCTTCTAGCCTGCTTTCAATTTAGTGTTCCATGCAATGTCCTTATCATGCAGTTCAACATTTTTTAAACTTCCCAATGCAAACGAACAAAGTTACACTGCAGATAAGCATTCGATTTCGACTCATTAACCTAACAGATGGAGCCACATATTAGTTTTGGCCGGTGGATCTGTCTACGTTTACATCAGTTTCAGTAACTCATGTGTTAGTACCGTTCGACGGGCTCAAATTTCATAATTTTTCATACGGATATTCGAGAACATCATTCCATTAAACTACTGGGGTTTTGACCCACTTCAGATGCACTAGGTCCAATTCCGGTAAGGCCTGATCAGAACAATTTTAGAACTTCAAATACTCGAACCGTTCTATGGTTTAAATATATAAATCTTCCATCCAGAAGTACGAAGACATCATGCCCTAGACCAACAAGGAATTCGGCCAATTCTGGGTGCTTTGAAACCGGTTCTTGTAGGGTAATCTCACTGTTGTAAGTCCCCCTGTTCAGACCATGGCATGATGAGGTGTGGTGTAGATCGCCTCTCCGCGGTGCACCTTGGGAACGTAAAGCTCCCCTTAACGGCTAAACGAACTACGGAGAGAGCTCCACACGGGGTGGATGCCAGTAAAACACCAATTATGATAACTGGTTGCGAAAAGGAAAACGAATGATACTGTTGCCTTCGGGCTGGCTCCTGTGTCGTCTTCCTCAGTACTGCCGAGTGACACCGAGCAAGAAAAGGGTGAGGTTCTAGCGGCACAGGTTGTCTCCGTCCCATTAAAACCTTGACAGGCCACCAGTACGTTCCATTCTTCACCGCCAGATGTCCCTTTACTTGACTTACGCTGATCAGGCTCTGAACACGGTTCCCCACGAAGGGCTGTGTCAACCCTCGCATAGCTTCCCTGCTCGCCTTTATGCTTGCATAGATAACCATGGGCTCACTATAGCGACTACTCCACGTGGGTTTGCACTGGAAATGGAAGAATGGAGGGCAATACCTCACGAACAAAAAAACCCCAGAAGAAAGCGAATCCGTTCGCTAGAAGCGACCTAGTGAGGTCTCCACCACGTAAGAAAGTGGGGTCTGGCGGTATGTCCAACACTTGCGGAACTGCCACGGCATCTGAAGCAGGTGCCGCTAAGCTAGGAGGGGCCAGGACTCATCTGGCCTATTAAAAAGATGTGGGAAACGCTTCCTAAAATAGTGGAAGTGTCTGAGCAGTTGGATGCCATAATTCACTTTACGTCAACGCGCAACAACATTGCCAAATGACAGTGCATACTGCATGCAAGGAAAGGGAAGAGCTGGAGGCTAAGCTCCTAGTCGAGCAAATTGCCAAAGAGCTGACGCGGCTAGCAGTCACGGAAATGGCGAGGGAAATAGCCACAAAGCACACGTAGACGGAGAAATGCGTCTCCGTGAGAGACTACACCCCATCTACCATGGGGGCAGGGACGTCCAAGCGGGCTAGTCAGTCATCGGGTAAAGTGGCCCATCGGGCCAGAAACCAACCTCGCGACCAGCTCCGGTTGGCCGCAAAGAGAGAGGCCCCGGCACCAAGCCCAGCGCCAAAGGCTCGAAGCCCAGCTCGAGAGTTGTCTCAAGAGCCCAAGGGGGCCTGAGTGGCAGAGCCCCAACAACAATAACAAGTACTGAAGCAAATGCGAGTGCTGATAGGGGAACGAGCGACGACCCCAAGCGTGTCAGGGAGAGCCACTGGACTAAGGTCCGTAAAAAAAATAGAGGTGGTACTAAAAAAGAAGGCAACAAGCGACAGGTGGCCCACAAGTGGAACCACGATGAGGCCCTTATCGTAAAAACCGAGGCATCGAAGTACTAGAGGTCTTGCAAGCGATGCGTGGTAATGCCAAATTGGCGGGCCTAGGCAGCGGTGTGTGGAGTATATGCCGTACCCGCACCGGCGAAATGATCCTGGTGCTTAAAAAGCCCTCGGAGCTGAAGGGCCCAGCGTATAGAGAACTGGCAAAACAGGCCTTAGGTGAGGGCGTGGAGGTACGCGCCCACGTCTCACAGGTGACGATCCAGTGTAGAAACCTGGATGAGATCACCGAGGCAGACGAGATCTCCACTGCACTGAAGGAACAGTGCAAGGTCGTGGTCGCCACCGCAGCTATACGGCAACAATGAGGTTGGCAGCAGCCGACGCAGACACGGCATTAAAAGTGGTAAAGGTGAAGGTTGATAGTTAACTTTTCGGCGGTTAGAAGGACTATTCTGTACCTTAGAGAAAAGCTACTATTGTTCTCAGGGTATATGCAAATCAGAACATTTATTGTCCAACTATTTACAACAATTCAATTAAAATTCAATTTTTAATTCAACTTTTAATTCAATTGTAATTTAGTTTCACGGGGATTCATAACTAAGATAATATATATTTTTAACCTAAATCGAACTACTGATTTTCTTCTACACAGCTCGAAGTGTGAATTTCTGTTCAATATCATGCACATAAATGGAGCGTCACAAAACAAAAAAAAAAAAATTAAAAATTGTAAAATTTTTTGAAAAATTGGAAACAATGGGGAAAAAAATTTATACAAACGCTCTTCTTTTTTAAAAAAATTTCATGCAAGTTGCTGCTTCGTGAGCAATGAAACAAAATTTTGCATGTTCTGATATTTACATCACAATGAAAATTCAGATTTTCTTGAATTATGGAGAGTGTGAGCTGTTTAGTGGAATACCTGTAACTAGAAAATAAGAAGAATGATTAGTAATTTCCATTTAATTCCAACTACCTTTATTGCTTATCTTGACAGATACGCGTATTTCGTCTACAATGTGCAGACTTCTTCAGTGTCGTGTACTAATACTCGACTGAAAGAAAACCTTCGCCACCTGCCGTATTTATCCTATTTTCTAAATACAAACACTTGTACCTACAGCTAACATTTCTTGTACCTAACCTATCCTGAGTCCAAAACAAATATTATGCTTGATATCTACCTCGCCTTTTCTTTAGCTTTTTTAGGTTAGGTATAAAGAAAAGGCGAGGTAGATATCAAGCATAATATTTGTTTTGGACTCAGGATAGGTTAGGTACAAGAAATGTTAGCTGTAGGTACAAGTGTTTGTATTTAGAAAATAGGATAAATACGGCAGGTGGCGAAGGTTTTCTTTCAGTCGAGCGGACAAGAAAGCAGCCCCCTATAAAAAAAAAAAAAAAAAAAAAAAAAAACAACAAACCATTAAAAAAAAAAAAAAAAAAAAAAAAAAAAAATCCCAAAAAAATTTTTTTTTTATTTTTTATAAAAAAAAAAAAAAAAAAAAAAAAAAAAAAAAAAAACCAAAAAACAAAAAAAAAAAAAAAAAAAAAAAAAAAATAAAAAAAAACAAAAAAAAAAAAAAAAAAATTTCCCCAACCAATTTTGACAGATTTTTGTTGCATGGTAGTCGTTGAACGTCCTTTATCGAAACCATGTTGTTTGCTAGAAATCAAATTTTTAACTTGTGAGATTTTTTTTCGATTGGCTATAGATTCGAATAACTTTAGGATACGTTACATTCACAATGGAAAACCACCACCGCACTTTGCATAATCTGCTGGCACTCTGTGTAATTACAGCTGATCTGGTATTAACGGAGTAGCAACGGACGAACAATGATGCGCATAAACATGCTCACCTTGTTGACCAGTTTTGCTTCGGCCGTACGATTTATTAAGCAAAAGTATTACATATATTTATACAACAACTAAGTTCAGTCTTTTTGACGGTCAAACTCGTTGAGCCGGTCGAATTTTCGATCACAAGACGTCTCGAAAAAATCCTTGACTAAACTTGGCATCTAACCAAACCAATTCTAGCATGCTCTTGCTTCTCGAGAGAGGACATATCCGGAGAAATTTGCGAAATGGGCGAATCTGCTTTTGTAAATAAACATTTAAATCGACTATTTCTCACGAATAGAAGCTAAATTTCTGAAACTAGGACTACAATCGGACAAAAGAAGGCTTCTTCTAGCCAAGTTTGGTCTTAGTTTTTAAAATTGTGCGGTTGCTCGCTAAAAAACGTCCATTGAAATGTTTGTTTACAAAAGCAGATTCGCCCATTTCGCAAATTTCTCCGGATATAAGAGATGTTATAGTTGGCATGGTACAATAATTTTCACAGTGAATAAATCAGTGCTTCTGCATGTAAAAGCTGTTGCTTGGAAGTTCCAAACAAAACTCAAAGTTCAGTATGCTTTTACAATCGTGTACCTACAAAAAAATCATAAATAATTCGTCTGGAGTTTTCCCGTTGCTGATGCCTAGAACAATGCAATAAATAAGGATAATCGGAATTATTTAAAAAAAAAAAACCGACCCATTAATTATTTACATAGCTCCGGTCTGTGGTTCATACTTTGGACCGCATCGGGTAGATTTCCGTCCCAACTCGAAAGCATGATGGGCAGCTTTTGGCTTGGAGCAGTGTCTGGTCGCTGGAATGTTTTGATAATAAACTCAATAAACGGAGTAAAAAGAAACTTTGGCACCGGAATCCATCGTTCGTCGCTAAAAGTCTTCGGCGGTGATGGTGAAAGTTTATATCGCGCTGCACTTATCTTCCTGGGATATGTTTTTCCTGGTTCTTCGTCGGTATGAGCAGTGAGAATAGTTTAAAAGTTCGTTAGCAGCGGAGCGAGCGGGGTGCGACTTCGAAGGGATAGTTTAAGTGTTCGGAAAGAGCTTCTTCTACTATTTTCAACATTCTTATGAAAGCACCATGGGCCCAGGCGGGAACCGATTTGCTCGAATTTCTCGCTTATATTGAGAATGCAAAACCGACGATGAGTAATAAAAACAAGGATCAGGATATTTTCCGCTATGGAAAGGCGAAACGAGTTTGTCTTCTAGAGTGTAATGCGAAGCAATTTGGCGTTAAACGCTGAGAAACAAAAAAAAAAGCATGGGAAGATGTCAATCGACGCAAGACGTCTTGTGCTAAACTTCCATTCCGCTCCTTGCTTTAAAGCTGAGATAGTCTTGAAAGTTTTTCTAAACTTTGTTAATACTATATAAGTTAAGAACGCAGTGTTCTAGCAGCATACCACACAACATTAGCATCAGCATCATTATCGCAGTTTCTTAGCAGCAAATAAATAACCACCATCAGCACCACGATTAGCACCACCACCAGCAACACCAACGCCAACAAAGGTGTTCACCAAGGTGCATATTGTCAACCGGCCGATGCATATCATCATATCGGTACGTCAGCATTCTTCATTCAGGCAAGCGAACCAGGACGGATAACATGAATAGACTGTCAGCAAATTCGAGCAAATAATTTTATGTAGCTTAATATTTTAAACCTCGTTTGTTATCGATAGTAATTTGTTGAAATAAATACAGTTTGCTTTAGAAGTTTGACGAAGTAACATGTAGTTGCCATTTTTTTGAAAGAAAAACCAGAAACTCCGTTTCTTAACAAATATACAAATATTAAATTTTCTTAAGATATATCCAAATTTTAAATTAACTATTTTTGCAATAGTTTCTGTCCAAAACAATTAATTTTGAAGCGTCTTGTATCTATCATGAAATCTGACATCATGTAGTGACAACAACCAGAAGTGATTTTGACAAGCAGTTAACCGAATGTTCGTCACTCTCTATTGGTAGGGTGGACAAGTCCCGGGCCTCACTTATGGATGGTAAGGTTAGGGGATGTAATGGTGGATGTAAAGACATCTTCGGTCAAACAGATGGTTGCTGTACATGCCTCATCATCCACTGCTACGGTTGGATATAGATTATAAACAGTATTAATTATGTAGTTTATAGCTGTCACCGCACTTCCTTAACAGAGCAATTAAGCTCACTGGTAAGTGCATATATTGTAATTACATTTGGAAAAGATTGAAGATTTTGTGCCTGTTGGAGAAGAGGCTTAAAATAAGAGAAATAAAAAATAAATGTTACTAGGAACTAAATAAAGGGTGTATTCGATAAAAATGGCACACAGAAAATCTTCTGTAACTTTTGAATCGTATGAGTAAAAAACCTAGAAATTTGAGTAGATCTTATCCATAGTGTATTATTTACATCTGCCAAGTTTCATAGTTATACATTCAGTAGTTCCAGTCATGTCGTCGAAACAAGAAATTGTCCGTGAAAAAATGTTGTGCACTCACAATCAAAATCCAGGGGCGTCCCACCGGTGGATTGCTAAAAGGCTTGGAATTGCAAATACAACTGTGTCTCGTGTAATAAGAACCTTCAAGGAGCGTCTGAGTGTCCAAAGGAAGGAAGGGAGTGGTCGTAAAAGTGGTCCAAAGGACAGTAAAATGGCCAGGAAAGTCGTACACTAATTCAAGAACCGTCCAAACATGTCAATTCGAGATGTCGCTAAAAAGTCTAAGGTGTCAGTCGGTTTTGTGCAGAAAACCATGAAGCGTGCTGGGTTACATGTTTACAAAGTGCAAAAAGCCCCAAACCGGAATGAAAAACAAAACATCACTGCGAAAACCCGCGCCCGGAAACTTTACACGCAGCTGCTCACAAAATCCGGTTGCATCGTGATGGATGACGAAACATACGTCAAGGCCGACTTCCGTCAACTTCCTGGGCAAGCATATTTCGTTGCCAAGTCGAAGTTCGATGTTCCGGAGGATGTTCGAAAGAAGAAACTATCGAAATTTGCAAAGAAGTTTCTAATCTGGCAGGCGATTTGCGGATGTGGTGAAATAAGTGCTCCCTTCATCACTTCCGGAACAATAAACGGTGCGATTTACACGGAAGAGTGCCTTAAGAAGCGTCTCTTGCCATCCATTAAGATGCACAAAGGATCAACTCTGTTTTGGCCTGATCTAGCATCCTGCCACTACGCTCGAAACGTATTGGAGTGGTACCGAGCCAACGGAGTCAATTTTCTGCCAAAGGATATGAACCCACCAAATTCACCGGAACTTCGTCCAATTGAAAAATTCTGGGCAATTATGAAAACGGAACTTCGCAAACATCCTAAAACTATAAAAACAGAGCTAGAATTGAAGAAAATTTGGGTAAAAACAACAAAAACACTGGGAAAATCGGTTGTACAAAATTTGATGGGTGGAGTGAAAAGGAAGGTGCGGGCATTCGGGATGGGAGACGAAATTGAATAAAACAAATGTTGTAAATCAAAACTCATTAGTAGTTCTTCATTCCCTGAAAATTTCAAGAAAATCCGATAATCAGTTTAATTTTGATGAGTATATATGTGTGTGCCATTTTTATCGAATACACCCTTTACATATGTCATTAAATCAGTGATCAGTCGACAAATAAACGTTGACAACATGGCGATCAACTTGATCCGAAGCAATTGAGAACTCTTTCGTCACTTTATTGTAATGAAACTGTTCGAAATTGCCTATTTAGCTAACTTTATAGCCGGCATGATTTCGCTGACAGATTTTCTTAACGATCTTCAAATGTTCTAAATCTGGATAAATTTGATCGACATCTGTTGTAATACACACTAGACTGCAGAAAATAGTCACAAGTTCCAAATTAAATTGTCATATGGAAAAATAAATTGAGAATTGTGAAAACCGCAGGCCTAATTTTAGGGATAAATTATTGCATGCGTTCCTAAAACAATGGCTATCTACGACGAACTTCAACCACGTAACCTCTAAGTCGTAGCACTGCAGGAGGTTTGCTCTACAGGACAGAAGGGGTGGAAAAGCGGACATCGATCGTCTAATTTTTACAAGAGCTGTGGTACCACAAACCAGCTGGGCACCGGCTTTGTAGTGCTGGGCAAAATGCGTCAACGCGTGATTGGATGGTTTCCGATCAATACGAGAATGTGCAAGCTGAGGATCAAGGGTCGTTTCTTCAACTACAGCATCATCAACGTACACTGTCTACACGAAGGGAGACCCGATGACGAAAAAGAAGCGTTCTCCGCGCAGCTAGAGCAAGTGTATGATAGCTGCCTGCAACGGGATGTAAAAGTCGTCATTGGTGACGATCTACTCAGGTAGGACGGGAGGTAATGTACAGATCGGTAATAGGGCCTAACAGCCTGCATACCGTATCTAACGATAATGGCCAACGATGCGTGAACTTTGCGGCCTCTCGTGGTTTAGTAGTCCAAAGTACCTTCTTCCCCCGTAGAGAAATCCACAAAGCCACTCGGAGATCACCTGACCAACGAACAGAGAATCAAATCGACCATGTTCTAATCGACGGGAAATTCTTCTCCGATATCATCAACGTTCGCACTTACCGCAGCGTGAATATAGACTCGGACCACTACTTAGTTGCAGTATGTATGCGCTCAACACCCTCGACGGTGTACAACACGCGTCGAACTCGGACGCCACGACCTAACATAGAGCTACTACGGGAAACCGGAGTTGCCCAGGAATACGCGCAATAGCTAGAAGCAGCCCTACCCTTGGTAGCTTGGCGCAGCCACTCTTGAGGATGGCTGGAGAGACATTCGAAACGCCATTATTGGTAGCACTGCAATAGTGACACTAGGTGCTTCTGCACCGAATCGAAAAAATGACTGGTTTGATAGCGAACGCAAGCAGTTAGTAGAGGAGACCGGTATAGACAGGCATGGAACAGGCAAAATTCTATTCTTCGAAGGAAAAATCCCCAGAGGGAAGATCGAGACCGTGAAAAAATGGAAGCACTGTACCGTGCTAACGACACACGCAAATTCTACGAGAAGATGAACAGCTCGCGTAAAGGCCACGTACCACAAGCCAATATGTGCAGAGACCTGGATGGTAACCTTCTCACAGGAGAATGTGAGGTGATTGATAGGTGGAAGCAGCACTTCGACGAGGCTCCTGAACGGCAATGTTACAGCGAACGAAAGTGGCACGGTAAAAAATCTAGGAACACGCGCAGAAGATGACAGGACCCCGACCCCAATCCTTCAGGAAGTTGAGGAGGAAATTGGTCGGTTGAAAAACAACAAAGCTGCGGGTGGTACTGGCCAGAGCACTGCACTGTGTAATTACCAAGATTTGGGAGGAGGAATGTTTACCGGAGGATTGGATGGAAGGAATAGTGTGTCCCATCTATAAAAAAGGCGACAAGCTGGATTGCTGCAATTATCGTGCGATCACGCTACTGAGCGCTGCCTACAAGTTGATCTCCCAAATTTTATGTCACAGCCTGTCACCAATTGTAAAGGAATTCGAGGGGCAATACCAAGCGGGATTCATGGGTGCCCGCGCTACTACGGACCAGATTTTTGGGATTCGGCAAGTGCTGCAGAAATGTCGCGAATACAACGTGCCCACCCATCATTTTTTCATCGATTTCAAATCAGCGTATGATATAATCGATCGAGATCAGCTATGGCAGATAATGCACGAATATGGATCTCCGGAAAAACTGACGCGGTTGATCAAAGCAACGATGGATCGAGTGACGTGCGTCGTTCGAGTATCAGGGACACTCTCGAGGCCCTTCGAATCTCGGAGAGGGTTACGAAAAAGTGATGGATTGTCGTGTTTGTTGTTTAGCATTGCATTGGAGGGTGTGATTCGAAGAGCTGGAATAGACACGAGTGGCACGATCTTCAGGAAGTCTTTCCAACTGTTTGGCTTCGCTGGCGACGTTGATATCGTAGCACGTAACTTTGAGACGATGGCGGAAACGTACATCAGACTTAAGGCTGAAGCTGGTAGGATTGGGCTTGTGATTAATGCGTTGAAAACAAAACACTGCTAAAATCATTGCCCGGGTTTGTGTTGTGGAGAGGACGGGAAGTGGGTTTTTTTGCCCCAATTCCCCCCCAGATGATGGCGTCTCCCCCCTCTCCTCCTATTGTTGCAACCCCCCCAAAAAAATTTTAAAAAAAAAAAAAAAAATTTACAAAAAAAACAAATAAAAAAACAAAAGGGAAAAAATTTAGTTTTTTTTTGGCCCTTTTTCACCCAATTTCCAAAAATTTTTTTTTTTTTTTGTTACTTTCCGAACAGCAACAATTGTCGCAAATTATTTTCGCTGGAAAAGTACATATCCTACAGAATATCTGCATAGAAGTAATTTGAAGCGTCTTTGCGTATTTTTGAGTCTTGTAGATAGTCTGTTTTGGTAGATACGGTTTTTGAGTTAGTTCCTTCTGGAAATTTGAAATCATTACGTCTACTAGTTCATTCCATGTATTTGCGTTTCATCTGAACTCGCCCTGAGGTTTGAGTTGCAGGGCACCCAAAACGACAAGTGGTCCTCTGTTGAGGTAGCGCTTAAGCCATTTGTTTTCAAAACCCTTATTCCCGGAACGCTCTAGTAACCTTGAATTAAAAAAAAAGTGCGTCAAGATATTAAATGACTTTTTATTCATTTTAATTACTTTTTCACCTCCAGTAGTCATAGAAATATAAGTCAGCATTTTAATTCTAAAGGGTTGTTTTTTTTTTCAGGAGTAAACATTTCATCAAGATTCATACACATTTTCAAAAGTTATCGAAGATGCAACGCGAAAGACGTGAGAAATAGACGTGGATAGGAGTTATGATTGCAAAGATTTTCATATTTCTTAAATCGACTGTAAATACTGTGCTCAAACGATACCAGGTAACACTAACGTTGGATCGACCAAAAACACAAGCGGAGAAGTGGAACATACGAACGGAAACAACGAGCGAAGCTGATTAGGCAGTCCAAAAGAATCTTGGGATCTCCGGGCGTGATTAGGCGAAAAAGTTCACTGCGACGCAAAGTACAGTTCGGCGAATCTGCCAGCAAACATCCCAACAGGGCGCTGTAACATAACCTGGTTGCCAAAACTCGCGCAACGAAGCTAATGAAGTACTGACCAGTGGACTTAAGGCAAATCCCGGGTCAAACATTATACTTTGCTAAACATAAGGGGGATGTACCGGGTTAGCTCAAATGTTTATTTGCAGAAAAACCCGCTCGCAAGTTGATGATTTGGCAAGGTATCTGCAGTTGTGAAGAAAAAAAAAATGTTTTCTACACTGGAGTGACTATACTGTTAAAGTTTACAAAGAGGAGAAGCTTCAGAAAAAAAAATTGACATTAAATTTAATCGCACGAAGGCGAAGGATAAGTTCTGGCCCAATTTAGCCAGCTGTCATTACAGCCGTGAAGTCATAGAATGGTATGAGCAGAATAATGTCAATTTTATTCAGAAAAGACTCTATCCATTAAACTGTCTACATTTTTGTCCTATCGAAAATTTTTGGGCAATTATCAAGCGTAACTTAAAGAAATGTAGTCAAACAACAAAAACCACTGTCTGATTTGGAGAAATTCTGGAAAAGGATGGAAAATGAAAGGATAATGTGGACAGTAGTACTATGTATGTGTGTACGTTGACTCGTAACGCTGGTAGCTCACCTTTTCGTGGTGCGTTACGGGGTATCAGATCTACCATCGAACCCTAGGCCGAATTAATTCAAACTAAAGAACATATTTGTTTTTCGTAGTCGAAGAAACAAATATTAGTCCTTATTACATTTTATGCCTTGTGAAAAGTGACAATACTCGGATTGTGCCACGACGAAGAAAAAAAAAAAATAGTATTTTTTTATTTGTGTTATTTTTTTTTTTTTTTTTTTTTATATTTTGTTTTTTTTTTTATTATTATTCTGATGCGCCCTCAGCATCAGCGAGATTCATTGTTTTATTTTTTTTTTTTTCCATTATTACATTTAAAACGGCTAGCCCTTTGAAAGATTGTTTCCCCCCCCCAAAGGTTTAAATAACCGAAACTTTCGGGAAAAGGTGATTCATTGCCAACAAAACAAACAATGACAAATGTAACAACACTGAATACTTCATCATTTTTCAATAGTGATGAAGTAACTCGACATGCACTAAACAAAGGATACGGGATATAGGGTATGTGTCCCTTGACTCAGCCTAATATGCAACAATCGATTACATTTTTTTATTATAACTCATAAGGTATTTGAGCTGGAAGTGATATTGAACTAGTTATACACTTGCTTAGATATGTTTAATATACCATTTGGTAGAAGGTACCATGAAAAGTTACACAACTCATTTTATAAAGTCAGAAACTTTGGAGGAGTATGGATGTAATGTCGGTCCATATGCGCCAAATTGGGTCTATTCATGGATGCAAGTTCGTCTCATTCGACAGATTTGTTATTAAATGTTGTCTTCGTACGATTTTTTTTACTGATTTTCTAATTCAATACGTTCCCAGCTATATTTGCTCTACCCAACAAAAAATTTCATAAATCAAACTATACTAAAGCTGCTAAGAAACACTTAAGTGATTTTCACATATGATTTAGCGACCATTTGATAATCAAAACATTATAATGCACTCTTCACAGATTTTGTTCTTTTAGTCTGGGTTTAGATGAGCCATATGAAAAATTTTGAACCGAAACTCAGACATTTTTATTGCAAGCTTTACCAATATCAACATTTTTACTATGCTTTCCTTACAACAGGCCATGGTTGGGAACGTGGAAAAAAATATGTTCCTAACATTGGGTCTATGGTTTTCCTGTTAAATCATTGTTATTATACCTATATGACCTGTTAGTGTATAACGTGTGACTATTTTCTGTACATCTTGGCTGCATTATTCGGTTTATAGGTTCAATTTCTGCAAATTTAGATCATTCGAAGATCGTGTAGATAATCTGTTCAGCTTAACCAGTAAAGTCATGTTGTCTAAAAAGTTAAGGAAATCGAAAATAACGTGGAAGTGAACAACTATTAATTGATCAAAAATGTCTCAATGGCTTTGAAATAAATCGGCCATCCTGATAGGAACATCATTTTGTTGATTATCGTCGAGTTAATGACATTTTTGGTACGTAGGCCGAATGAAGGAGCTAGGCTGACATTACATCCCGTTACCCTACAACAAAAGACAAAATACCACTATTCGCCGGTTTTCCACCCCCTCAAAATATATATAATAAATTTTAGATTTCCCCCCCCCCAAATTCAAATAGGGGCCCAAAAATGCCGTAACACGTCCAGTTTTTGAGAAAAATGTGATTTAAATTCACAAAAACACGTATTTCCGTAGTAATATGATCTACCTCATCAACAACCAGAATATTGGCTCTGCCCTTTGCAAGTTGGACTTGGATTTTATGGAATGGACCTCCCTGAATCCATTCGTGAACACAGATTTTTCGCAACACGTAAGATTGATGATATAAACCGGGATTTCATTCACAAAATTACGAATTTGCATAAAAATCAAGATTTCATATTTTGAAAACGTGAATTTTCGTTCCGCCCTTTGAATGTTGGCTTTGGATTTTATGAAATGAACCTCTCTGAATCCATTCGTGTTGAAAAAAATGAGTTTGTATTCACTAAATTGTGAATTTTCATGAAAATCAAGATTTCCTATCAGTCAGTCAGTCAGTCAGTCAGTCAGTCAGTCAGTCAGTCAGTCAGTCAGTCAGTCAGTCAGTCAGTCAGTCAGTCAGTCAGTCAGTCAGTCAGTCATTTAGTTGAAATTTTCTCTATATTTTTCATCTTAAATTCACTTTGTTTTCTTTTTCCTTTTATAGTTCCCCAACGGTGTTTGCCTCTGTAGCATCCAGCAGTAGTCCGCTAGCATCGCTGGGCTCCATTTGCCAGCAAAGTTCTTTTCAGTCTGTGCGATATCTTGATGAAATCGTTCTCCGTGTTCATCTGAGACGGCTCCCATATTCTCTGGGAAGAAGTCCAGATGAGAATGCAAAAAGTGCAATTTAAGTGACATATTACATCCCAGTGCAGCATACGAATCAACCAGCTCTTGAACGATGTGTACATAATCCGGAGACTTTTCATTTCCCAAGAAGTGACCACAAACCTTTTGGAACGCATTCCATGCTCGTAACTCTGTCGCGTTAAGAGTTTGCTGAAAATTGTCGTCTTTAAGGAGTTTCCTAATTTGAGGGCCAACAAATACTCCTTCTTTCACCTTGGCTTCGCTCAATTTCGGAAACTTTTTCCTCAAAAAACAATATGGTTCTCCTTGAATATCCAGCTTTTTGACAAAATTTTTGATCAACCCAAGCTTAATATGTAGCGGAGGTAGTAAAATTTTGCCCCTGTCGACAAGAGGCAGATTTGACACATTTTTCTTCCCAGGTACCATCTCGGTACGTGCTGGCCAATGCTGCTGGTGGTAATGTTTATCCCTCGCACGACTGTCCCATTCGCAGAGGAAACAACAATGCTTTGTGTAGCCTCCTTGAAGCCCAGTGAGCAATGTCACTACCTTAAGGTCTGCACAGAGATTCCACTGGTGTTCCGAATATTTGATCTTTTCCAAAAGTGTTTTTATGTTCTCATAAGTTTCCTTCATGTGAGCTGCAAATGCAACTGCCACTGAAGAATACTTATTTCCATTGTGCAGTAACACTGGCTTCAAGCTTTTGCTTGAAGCGTCGATGAAGAGCCTCCAATCAGTTGCGCGATACTCTAACTGTAGCTCTTCCATTAAACCTTCGATGTTGTTGCAAAAGACAAGATCACCGTCCATCGAAAAATATTTAATGTTATCTGAATGTCTCTTCCTATAAGATGACACCTTTACATCTTTTTCCAGGACATTCCACTGCTTTAGCCTTGAAGCTAGCAGCTGCGCTTTGGTCTTGGGTAGCTCCAAATCTCGAATCAAATCGTTCAGCTCCTCTTGGGTTATAACATGCGGTTCCTCAGACTCCGAAGGTAAAAAATCTGGATCATCCTGAAAGCTTTTCTCAGATTCGCCTGGTTCCGAATTCAACTCATCAGCACGTCCAGCAATATTTGGAGATATTGGAACTGGCATTGCTTCGGAGTGCAATGTTGGCCTTGATGTGTATTCGATTTTATGCTTCAAAGCTTTGGAAAATCCATGAATTTTTGTCAAACAAAAGTAACAATCGCTCATGTGATTGGTTGGATTAGTCCACACCATAGGTTTGGCAAAAGGTAAGCCTTTGTGCGTACCTTTCATCCAACCAAGCAATGTTCGGTAGCATGAGCAACAGGAGTATGTTGGAACCCATGGAAACTCACGATTTGGAAGCTCCTTGTCAAAATACAGCTGATATGCTGTCTCCAACAAAGGTGTAAACCCTTTTCTCTGTTCTTTCAATATCACGTCTCCACAAATGCAACAAAATGTTTGCGGATCGTTCAGACAAATTCGCGACATTTTTACAAAAATAAAAAAAAACGCGTCTGTAACACTCAAATAGCTAGCTCTGAATGAATAAAAAATGATTGTGCAAGGCTGAAGAGAGTCAACATGAGCATTAATTGACGCCAAAGCAAGACAGCAAAAATGACACAAATTTTGTGCCGCAAATACGCCAATAGACCTTTTCGACATTTAATCGTCTTTCTTTGTCTAACATGCGGGGATTAATGCTTGGTTTGGTTTCCCACAACTTCGTTGACTTCTCACTCGCACTGCTTCGATTCAAATCTTGCAGTAGTGTGCGCAAATTAAACGTCAAAAAGCTCTATAAAATGCCGCATTAAGCTACGTGCTTGAGGATTCTTGCTTTCTTTTTTAACATATCTTTTCCTTATCCTCTCGAGCAATAGTGAATAACACAGAGTCTTTTGTCTCTGTCTATTCTTTTGTTTTTTGAGTGTTTGCGTGTTTTAATGCTGTCTTGCTCACTACTATCCTAACTTAAAAATATAGCACTGCTGAATAGAGTATTTAATCAGGCGTTTCTGAAGGGCTCTGTGCAGCTGACTTTTGAATTAATGAATGAACTTTGAAGGTCTTCATTTCCCACACTGCTGTAAGAAGCAACATCAATATACTCAATATACTCAAAGAGGCACAGCTAAAAGGATCGTTCATAAAGTACGTTATGCTTTGAGAGGAAGGTAGGGGGGGGTTAAAAAGTGACGATGCATACAAAAATTTTCAAAAATCCATACAAAAAATGTGATAAAGAAAGGAGGGGGTTAAAAATCTGTATTTTTGAGCGACGTAATTAATGGACGGGTCTTGATTTTCATGAAAACTCGTAATTTTGTGAATGTAAACCCGGTTTTTACACCAACCTTACGTGTTACGAAAAATCCGTGTTCACGAATGAATTCAGGGAGGTCCATTTCATAAAATCCAAGCCCAACATTTAAAGGGCAGAGCGAAAATTCATGTTTTCAAAATAGAAAATCTTGATTTTCATGAAAATTCGTAATTTTGTGAATGAAATCCCGGTTTATTTCATCAATCTTACGTTTTGCGAAAAATCTGTGTTCACGAATGGATTCAGGGAGGTCCATTCCATAAAATCCAAGTCCAACTTGCAAAACGCAGAGCCAATATTCTGGCTGTTGCTTAGGTAGATCATATTACTAAGGAAGTACGTGTTTTTGTGAGTTTAAATCACATATTTCTCAAAAACTGGACGTGTTACAGCATTTCTGAGCCCATATTTGGATTCAGCGTAGCAAAATCTCTAAAATCCAACCAGAAATGCCGACGGGAGCGAAAAAAGTTCCGATTTTGCCGACTAGTGTTACTGGTCGCTGTGGTTTATGTCCCGAACATAGGAAAAAAAATGTATGTATGTAGGAAGCAACCATCCTAACGTGGGCTTGCCCTGTATGCGGTTCCACAACAGAGAAATCATGCTTTGTTATCGTTCTAAATTAAACATACTGCTGTATGAAGGGCCAAAAAGGGTTGGGCAGGTCCGTAAGCAGAGACAATTACGCGAAACCTGCGGGAATAAGAGAATCTCTAAAAAAATCTTCATATCTCCGAGGATACGTGTAAGTGATGTTGCCTATCGATCTACCCAACCCGTATTTGGTCCTTCATACTATGGCATGATGAGGAAAATCAGTGGTAATTAAAGTTTGATAAATACAAACTGAGAGGATAGCCTGTTGCTGTTGGACTTAGCTTCCATGCTACATTGAGTGGTAGTACATTATCATCATCATCTTCATGTAGCACATTTTTTAAGTGAAACATATATCAAATAGACAACAATGTATGATGAAAGTATATCTGGCTGTGTTGCTGTTGGAAAAGATCAGATTAGATTAGGATATTTTTCCCTTCAACAGATGGGTCGAAACTGAAGTATAGACTTCCTCTTCGAAAAAAGACGTGACCAGCTGAGAAGCTTTAATATTTTTTTCAAACTTCCAAAAACTTCATCCGTCAAGGTTTACACCTTTAGAAACGAACGCAACTGTCAAACTGCATTTCCACCCCGAACCGGAAAATCCCGAAGCAGTCTATTGTCGATTTTTTCCTGCTTCGATGCACTATGAGGAGGTTGAAAAGTTTGGTGTCCTCCTCATCGACACAGGTCCATTCTCAAAGTTTACGGTTCATACTTTTCTTAGTTTTCTGATCTTTTTATATATTTATCTTTTGATAGTCAGCCACTTTACACCTAAACTTTTTCCATCCCGATAAAGGATGACCCTGTTGAGGTGAACGAGTTTTTTCTAACGTTTTTATCGTTAAAAAGCCATTAGGGTTATATTTTACTGAACGTGGTTTGTTCTCAAGTGCCAACCAGACAAGAATAGTTATGGAGTGTGAAAGTGTAAAAAATACCATCACAAAAGCGTCTACTGGGTAGAAAACAAGATCAAGATCTTAAAATGTGCTAGATGAATCAGAATAAAACAGATCTGTTCTCAATCGAAGCCATTGCAAACCACAAGTGAGTGATAATCTTCAACTATTATTTCCCCCTAATTTGCAACAAATCAGCATCATTGTGTGGTCTCCATACTCAGCTACCATAGTCATGATGCAACTCTGTGTGCTATATTTGCGAAAACATATTTTGAACATTCCATTGCACTATGAAATTCCATCCCATTGAAATCAAGGTCTGCCACTGAATCAGATTTGAATTTCAAATCAAATCAAACAATCGGCGTCTATCAACCCGCAAATATTTATTCCGACATGTGCGCTTGAATGCACCACCCACCCACAACCGGTCCGGAACTGATTTGTGTGCCCTCCCTTCCATCACTATGCCTGTGGGAGACGATCCGGGTGGTCGTCGTTTCATGTCGATGCATGAAATTTGTCAATCTGATTATCAACTATCAACCCATGACAGGCTCAAAACCGAACTAGTCACTTGATTATGCACAGATTCTCACATTGCCACTTCCCGTCGTTCGTCATTTGTCGTTCCTGCACCAGCTATGGGTGCCTTCGAGCGCAAAACTAACACCCGGAAAAATCACACCTTCAACTCTTCGAAATTTGACGTTCAGCAACTGTGGCTGTTACGATGGTAGGTCCCTGAGCCGGCCACCATTTATCACTGTACCGATTCTCTATTTCAGTCATGCTTGAAAGAAAAAAAATATTTCTTATATCGGATTGTTCCTTCTCGGAAAATATTTGACCCGTATTTTTATAATTCCTACATTAATACATTATTCATCAACTTTGAGATAAGATTGTCAAAAAAATAAATATAACAACTATTTTTGTATTATTTTTTGTTTTAAACGCATTAAATATAATAATCAGGTGTCACCCTAACTCTACTGTCATTATGCTGTTCAATTAAGGTTGAAGAAGTCGTAATGAATTTGTGCAATGATAATGATTGCCTGCTTCTTTTTCTTCTTCTTCCTGACAAAAATGCTTTTTGGACATTTTCGGTAATAACTCATGACATACCTTTTTCTGTGCACGTTCACGGAGTAGAAACGTTATTTTTTCTCACATTTTAAAGAACATATTATTAAACAAAACAGTATGAATTTACTTTAATCTGGTAGCTTTCAAGAACCTGGTTCGCTAATACAATACACCAATACAAGCTCGCCATTTGCTTTTCAAACTAACACACTTACAAGGACCCATCCTTTGATGTTTCCATAAATCATGTAGGTTGTTTTCCGTATTTTAACTGTTTCTAGAATGATTCCAAAGAAAATTCACTTTTTGTTCCTTCAAGCACATTTATAAAAGAAAACTGCTTCAGAAATTCCCAAACGAGAAACAAGCCAGACCACTGTATTGTGAATGTAGCTGAACAGCGCAACTCGTAAACTCACTTGCGCCCCAAGTTAAACTTCACGATCCATTTGATTGCATTGCAACTTCGAGATTCTCAACAATATACACTGAAAAAATATTTCACTTAGCTACTACTGGAAAAACATGTAGATATTTTCCAATACTAAAATAAGTGATTTTTACATGAATATCATATAAAAACAGAAATTCTACTTGACTAATAATTTACATTTCACTGGACACATAAAATTCACTTGAATTGCAAAGCATTTTCCACTTCCTGAATCACATGAAGGTTAAGTGAATTTCTAGTGGATATCTTCCACTGATTATGTGAATATTTTTTTGGGGTGTAAGTCACACTAAAATAAATCGACATGTTGTTTCCACGTGAAATTTCACGTAACTTCCACCTGAATACGTAACCAAATCTTCTTCAGTAAAATCAGGTGAACATTAATTCACTGTCACAATTGAACGTAAAAAATCACGTAATATTCGTGAAAATCACGTAGCTCTTACGTGAATTCCACGTGCTTATTACTGGTTTTGGCAGTGGACGAAAATTACGTGCGTTTCACTTGGAAACAACGTGTCCATTTTTTGAGTCCACTATTTAGACCGCACTCACATTACGCGACAAGCGCGCCAGATTATCATTGATCATCGACAGTTGCCAGATATACCTCTTGATATTTTTATCTGATGAGTTTTGGCATGTTCAAAAACTGAAAAACATATGTAAAAAACATGTGTGCTAGGTTTTTTTCGATGTCTTATGATATATTTATTGAGCTGGAAGCATAATATTCGCTAATTTGCTATATAACATAATGTACCATGAACAGCACTTTTGATAAAAATAATATTGTTTCCTGAGCTGACAACAATGCTCGTCAGCTGATATTTTCATTCCATCAAGTTTCCTCCTATCAATTTGTAAACAATCTTTGCACAGACTGATCGTAACTTTGTTAATGATTGAAATTCTGGTGAGTAGAAATGCTACAGAAAAGGAAAGCACACCGGCCGGCGTTAGTTCGCGAAGCAACGAAGCGGTTTGCGCAGGAACAGTTGAGCGGGAGGGATCAGAACGAATGTATATCGCTGGATCGAGATTCAACTGCTCCAGAGGAGGATTCGGGACACTCATCCAGTGAGTAGCGAACAACTGCGTCAAAACCAGCTCGGCCTTGGCTGCAGGTTCAAAGATGATGAAGGTTTGCTTGATGCAAAACCATTTCAAGAGATGCAAATAGGGTACGCGACGGGTTTTTAGCAATTCATTCAGCACCTGGGTCATTTTATGAAGCTGTATGTAATTTATAATTAGAACTGCTAATATTTAGACGTTAATCCCTCTGCTTACTTCGGATCTATCGGAACATACCTTCAGCAACGAGCATTAGACTCAGAACATTTCATAGCCATGGAAGAAAGTTCCCAATTCCAGAGACTTTTTAAAAGCATGCGGCTTGCTTTCCGATTAAAAAAATGTTTTCTTCAGCTCCTCAATCTGTACATAAACTAACAATATTGTATGAGTGCGATTCCGTGCATGTGATCGAAGGCGAAATGAAATAGGCCAGTTCACGATTTGCTGCAAACGTCAATTTCTTCAACCCGCTCCTTCGTTTTAGCCATCCGCTCTCGAAAACAATCAACCATAACATGTCGATTGCTACGATCACAAACTCGTCTACTAGCAGGTTATGAGACAGACGTACATGACCAAACTTTTAGTTTGTCATTGATCTTTAGATTGGCAATGTGTATTTCTTATTTCATTTACTCTCACGCAAATGTTATCCAAAGCGACTGTGACGTCAAACGGGATGCTTCGTTTAAAAACAAACAAATGCAAGAGACAGCAGGCTTCACGTTACATTACCGGTGCGCTATATACATGGATAACAAAGAAGAGAGGAAACATGGGCTCTCTCAAAAGCAACAGTGATGCCATAGCTGCCGCTCAACAGCGAATCATTTGCCCGATAGATAGAGCTTATGCTCGTATCATTAAAAGTGAAATAATTTGAAAAATGTAGGAGTTTTAGACCTATTTTTGAACAACTGATTAAAACAGTGACCCCTGATTAAGCCGTTCCCTACCCTATCATTGCATGTTACTAGTGCGTCGAAAGTGCTATAGGTTTTTGTGAATGCACATAATTGGAACGATTTCATAACCGAAGAAATAGTGTTTGATCCGCAGTATTTTGCAGAAAATCTTGAAAATAAACTTGCGGTTATAATAACTCCTCTGAGATAGAAAAATTCAAATTTAAAATTGATGACACTCCATTGTTAGCCATCTGATTTTGATGCGGTTTTTTGCAAAAGATCACAAAGTTATCCTTGTTTGTAGATCTGCATTGGTACTTCTGAAAATATCCGTAGTTTTGGATTCCAAGGTCCGGGAAAGTGGCCATATTCAAATCTTTTCCAAAACCTGTCATGTGACATACCAAACTTCATGGTTTTGCATAAATAGGTCTTCGAAAGACATTCTGAGGATTCCTGACCATACTGGCCACCTAGAGAGGCCTTACTAGATCCAAGTTCCTACCGAAAAGTGGCCATATCCAAATCGTTACCAAAACCCAGCTTGCGACATATCAAACTTCATGATTTTGCAAAACTTTGCCTTCGGAGGACACGTTAAGGGTGTTTGACTATGCTTGCTACTTAGGAAGGCCCTGTGGATCCGAGTTCCTCCGGAAAAGTATCCAAATTAAAATCCTTTCCAAAACCTTGTTTGCGACACATCAAACTTCATGATTTTGCAAATATAAGTTTTCAGAAGACATTCTGAGGACTCTTGACCATACCGGCCACTATAAGAGGCCTTTTGGGATCTGAGTTCCTCGGAGAAAGTGGCCATATTCAAATCGTTACCAAAACCTGGCTTGCGATATATTAAACTTCATGATTTTGCAAAACCTTGTCTATAGAGGACATTCTGAGGATATCTGACCATACTGGCAACTTGGAGTGGCTCTACGAGATCCGAGTTCCTCCGGAAAAGTTTTTAAATTCAAATCGTTTCCAAAAACTGGCTTGCGACATATCAAACTTCATGATTTTGCAAAACATTGTATTTGGATCAATATAAATTAATCCTTTTACACCCAGGCTGAATCTCGATCCGCGATGCTCGAAATATCGGATTCCGAGTTACTCAACATTTTGCACAAAAATAATTCCCGCTATCGAACAAAACAAAAACCAAAACAAAAATCCCATTTTAACCGCGAAACCACAACAACTGTTTTAATGTTAACTCTTCTAACTATGCTTGTTTCGGCTAGTGGTACAATATATAATAGGAGCATAAGCAGTACGATAAAGTTTCCTGAAAAATTATTTGGTTAGATATATGGTAAGAAATTCAGAGAATGTCCTCTGAAGACAAAGTTTTGCAAAAACATGAAGTTTGGTATGCCGTAAGCCAGTTTTTGGTTACGATTTGAATATGGCCAGAATTTCCTCCGAAGACAAAGTTTTGCAATATCATAAAGTTTGATATGTCGCAAGCCAGGTTTTGGTAACGATTTTAATATGCCGTATGATTAGTATGGTCAGACACCCTCAGAGTGTCCTCCGAAAACAAAGTTTGCAAAATCATGAAGTTTAATGTGTCGCAAGTCAGGGTTTTGGGAAATATTTGAATATGGTCACTTTTCCGGGGGGAGCTCGGATCCCTCACGGCCTCTTTTAGTGGCCAGTATGGTCAGAAATCCGCAAATTTTGTTCTTATGACCTAGTTTTGCTAAATCAGGAAGTTTGATATGCAACATGGCATGTTTCGCATCTTAAATATGTTGTCCACCATCCCTGGACAGGTACTTACCCCAGTACTCACACTAAGACTACGGACATTTTCGGAATAACCAGTGCAGATCCACGAACAAGGATAACTTTGTGATCTATTGCAAAAGACCTCATCAAAATCAGATGGCTAACGATGGAGTATCATTAATTTTAAATTGGAATTTTTCTATCTCAGCGGGGTTGGGGACGTACGTGTTAAATCATATCAATTTTAGTGATTGATTTTAATGTTAATCTTAAGAATTCCCACGAAAACAACATCTCACATGTGACATGAAAACTCATTTACCGAGAAGCGATACACAAGAAATTTCACCTCTTGAGTTATTAAAATAAATATATATTGCAGGAAATTTCAATACTACCCATGAAAACACATGTCTCAAATACGGATACACGTGAAGTGGTAAGTTTCAGACTAGATTTTGATTTTCATATGTTCAAATTGATTTACCAATACATGGACAATGCAATCATTGATTTCAAGAAATAAGTACGAACTCTTCAACCTTAAAATAATTATAAATTCTTTTAAAATTCTCAAGAAAAACAAGATTAGCCCTGAATTAAAATCTTGATATTTTTAAGAAATGTACATAAAAAAACATCTTGGATAACGTATTATTTTTCTTCTATAATAAACTTAAATATTTTTTTTTTTGTTTTAAAAAAGCAGTTATCGTGGTGCTATAAAAAAAAACACCATAAACAAATTGTTGTTCATGTGAATCCTTCACATAAAACGAATTGAATTCACATTTTTCATATTTATATTGTTTTTATGTTTTGAAGAAAAAGAAATAAAACCAGAAGTCATGGTTCTTTTATCACTACTTTTTCCCAAAAATGTCTTGCCTCCAAAAAAATGTTTACCTCCAAGGCATAACAAAACAGCTTACACCGTGTCCAATATATTCTCATACAAAATAAAACTCTATTTATTTCAAATCGATAATCCAGATTTTATTGATAACTTTACCCATTATATTGCAATATAATACTGATCAACTACAGCATATGTTTTGGAATAACACCGCCTTTAACCTTCTTGACCAGCTCCAGACGTTTTTCGAAACCGTCACAGGCGGCACGCACGACTTCCATCGGCATTTCGTCCCAAATTCGTTTGATTACGGTTTTGAATTGGTTCATATTAGACGCCCTGTGGTCATTTACCTTCGCCAGCATGTATACGACATAATCCAAGGGATTCAGATCTGGTGAACTGGGAGGCCATTCATTCTTGTCTAAAACGCCGGTCAAATTTTCTCGGCACCAGCCCTGAACGAGATTTGCAGTATGCGATGGCGCTCCGTCCTGCTGCAACACATAGTGATAATCTCCAAACACCTCTTATACATATGGCTTGACAACTTTCTCCAAAACTTCCGTTTTATAATATACGGCATTCACTTTAACGCATTTTTCGATGAAAACCAGTAGTAATTTGCCTCGCTTGCATATTCCTCCCCAAACCATCACTGACGCAGCAGGAACCGTGGAATATTCCTATCACTCTCTGGAACAGTTCTCGAAGAGGGAGCCCACAATCTGTCGTTCTGGACATTGTGGGATTGTTGCAAGACGAATAACTTTTCGTCGGAAAAGATAAATTCTTCAGTATATTGTGCATTGACGATCGCGAAACAATCAGATCTGCGGCCATTTTACGTACAGAGCGCTGTGATTTTCGTCTAATCCGTTCCCTGACCACTTTAACAACTCGTGCAGTCAGCACCGTACGAGTACGACCGGATCTCTTCCGGTCATCCAACGAGCAGGTGTCACGATACCTTCGGATGGTTCGGTACACAAAATCCCGCTCTACTCCAAGGCTTTTCAAATTTCTGAAAATAGCGTCCGGGCGCTCACCTTTCAAAAACTTTTTCATCACCACAGCACGAAACATCTTCATCGCTGGTAAAAGATAAACACCGAATGAAAACAATCGGACATAACCTAAAAGCGTTTGTATAAATATAGTGCAAAACTACACCAACACATACGTGAAGCATGTTGAGTAGTTGCACGACACCAATGCAAGGAAAAAGTGTATGAGAATATATTGGACACGGTGTATATAAAGGGTGTTCCGTTTAAAATCCGCACAAACTCAAATTGCTCTGACTTTGGATCTGTTTGATAAAATTAATTGAATTTTTGCGTTGACATAGTTTAATGTGTATTAATAACACTCTAAAAATGGCGACGAAAGAACAGTGCGTGCGCGAAAAAGTTTTGTACTAGTACTTTGAGAATAAGGGTCTGTCGCATCGTGCCATCGGAAAAAAGTTGGGAATTGCGAATTCCACGGTGTCTGGTATCATAAAACGGTTCGAAGAACGTCTGACTGTTGATCGGAAGCAAAGATCCGGAAAAAAAGCCGTCAGGTCAACGAGAACGAACACAAACGCGTGGTTGGGGCTTAACCAGCATACTAACTACCAAAGTGATAGTGGACTCAGGATTCATCTTAACATAAAAAAAATGTAGACATAAAGTACATAAGTATAAGTTAGAAGGATATGCTATACTATAAATATTGGTCCACTACGATTCAGCTTTTACTTAAACAAAATCATACTATCAATTGAACCAATCCAAATAATCGGTGCCCGTGTCTGACTAAACTCATCAACTGAATCATCAACATCGACGCTGGGAAAGGCTGCCAGAAAAATTAGATTGATCAGTGAACCAACGCAGCCGAAGTGATTGCTGACAATCTCATTTGTCGGTTGGTTGCTTTCCGGGCCATTGAACATTGATATCACGCATGTGTGTGTGTTTGCGAGAAAGAGTAATCATTAACGTCCTCCAGCTACGCTCCGCTGCATGAGAGGATCCTATTTACGTGCTAAGCTGTTGCCATTCGCATAAATACTTTAAGAGGAAATTTCTTCATTAAATAAGTGTGTACCAACTCCTGCAGGAATTACATCCAGTTGTATTGCCCTATTTCTTGATGCAACTGTTGATCCACTTCGAGAATTTTGCGTATTCATACATGTAGAACTGTGCATACGCCAGGCTGGAGCACTTCATTCTTGTGCAGTAATATATTCAACCACACAACTGGCATTATTCTGCCTGACCACCGACCGACCAACTAGCAGAGTAGCCCTATGCTCTACTCTTCTGTGCCAAAGCCACTTGACATACATGCTGCAATCCCGGGTGAACCGAGACCAAGACAGGGCAGAGTAGAGTCCATCAGCTTCATAGCGAAAGTCCAGTCAGCAACCGACCAGGAACTTCTGCAACGATTGTATTTGTACAAGTTAAATTTTTCATAACTGCCTGCCTTTCTGTTTCAAGTTGGTTGGTATACAAAATACACATGCTGGGGGTGGTGCTGGTGATTGTAGTGTATATTTTGCCCACAATCATCCTCTCACCGCATCACCGGCCCATTTAAATCGTGAGCATGAGTTGGCAGAAATCTCAGAAATAGAAGAGGCTCATATTCGCTTGGCTAAGGAACACTGGGGTAAGTGAGCCTATTGTATTTAATTTATGCGACCAACAAAAAGTTAAATGGCATGAAGCAATAAAAAAAATTGTCTTAACCTGTAACGCAAAACATGCTTATATCAAAATTTTATGTTGATAAATAACGCAACCGAAAGCATCTTCAATTTCCTAACACTAATGCGTAGGAGTTTTTCAAATAACTCGTTGGTTATGGTAGAGTATAAAATCATACAATGGCAATAATGGTACAGGTTCAGACGATAATAAATTAAAAATAAACATTGCGCAGTGTAAACAATCGTTAATCTTGGCTGCCATCTGTTGAGCACATTGTGATGGGTGATCAATTGAACAGATGGCGGTAGTGTATGAACGTAGGACATTAGGCAAAATATCGTGCATGGCGCAAGTGGTAGTACAACCCACTAACAAATAATTGACCGTTAAATGGGCGTTCGATGATTGATTTATGAAGGTCATGTCCGGTTTTCTGTGGTACATGTATCGTTTAAAAACTGTAATGTATATCTGGAACAGGGTCATACAATTTCACTTTCAATTGAAAATCGTCGTGGGACAATGAACTTAACATTCATCCATTTCAATTGAAACACATTATCTTTTTTTGACAGCCACTTCTTAGCCAGCTTAAGCAAAACAATCTTCAAACAAACATTTTCGGCTAAGATTTTCATTCATCGGTGTTTATTTTAGCCTTCGCCGTCAAACTAGTATGAAGCAGGACAATTGAAATTCATGCAATACGTTCGGATTTATATTCATTTCTGAGGTATTCATTATTTTAAAGACTAGAAACAGTGCCCTCAGATAAAGTAATTGTAGCACCGAAAACAATAATCAACCATTTTATGAAATCATAACAGAAATTACTGATATTAATGTTGCTTTATCGCGATTCCTGCTGTGTTCATAGCTCCAGTGCAAATGCAACAAATGCAATTGCAATAAGTCACCGCAGTATCAAACAGAAACGCGGTTGCCAGCTCGGGGAGCTGTTTGTCGAGCAAAGTTACAGCAATGCGTGCATCGTCAAATGACAATACTTCTAGCAACACTGGCAGGCATGTTTCGTTGTGTTCGTAAACCACTGCTCCGCTCCGGTGGGGGGATGAAATCAAATAAATTTCAACGAAGTTGATTCACGGTCGCACAGTGATTCCATTCCATACAAAAGGCGGAAAAAAAGTCTAAAAATTGATTTTACATAGCTAAGTTATGTGTTTACAAGTAATTTTGGGCCACTGATTTCAAATATGCTATCTAAATTGTCATATTAAGCCACACTTCTGAGATATGGCCACCTTATGGTCCCCTGGAAAATCCGAAACATCCGAAAAAATGGTAAACTCATTAGTCTCGTCCTAAAGCAATAAGATGTTTTTCAAAACCATTTGTACATCAAATGTAAGAAGTAAAGCGATGTAGAAAACAGTTTATGGCTCTGAGTGGCCATGGAGTGGTCGTCCGGAAATTCCGGAACATCCGTAAAATTGGATAATCCAGCAATTCCATACCAATCAAAAAATTTCGCAATACTTGGTAAGTTTGTTCCTTTGCGAAAATATATGATTCCAATTTTTCATTTTGTCATTAGGGTTTTTTAAATGGTGAAAGAAAATGAAAATAATGATTCATTCAGATAATGAGTTATAGTATTAAGAAAATGTATGAATATAAGAAATTAAATCCTATTATATAAATCAAGCATAGATATGACCAGTTTTTATTATTTTGTTGGTGATTACAATTTTCATGTAAATTTTATTTAAGAAAATTCAACCGAATTTACGTTAAGTCATTATAAAAATGGTATTGATTTATACAAAATTTGTACATTCATTTATTTTACCCCTCTTACAAAAGAAGGGTATACAAATCGCTTGGAAAATCGACTTTTGATCCGCGGCTCAAAGGACAGAGTTTTATATACTACTAGCTGAACCCGGTGCGTGCGCTGCTACGCTTGCAACTAAATGAAGGAAAATTCAATATAACTGGTACGTTTATGGTTTTTTTTAAATCAGTTTTTTTTTCTTGAATAAACAGGGGTTCAAACTTCTATCAAAACATGCTTCTTCCCGAGAAATACACATTTTGTGTTTAAGTAACCTGGATAATTCTCATTTTTGGTAGAAATTTGTGTTTCATTTGTATGGGAACCCTCCCTTCCAGAGGGGGGTGGTTTCTCAAACCACTATACAACTATTGCCTTCAAAACCCCCCACATACCAAATTTGGTTCCATTTGCTTGATTAGTTCTCGAACCATCACATTCGGCTCATAGATTATAATAAAAATTTGAGTTTCATTTGTTTGAAGCCCCTCCCCCCCTTCTTCAGAAAGGGAGGGGTCTTGAACTACCATAGAAAAACCCCTTCATATAAATATTCACGTTGGTCGGTTCAGAACTTTCCGAGTCTATAAGGGACAGAAATTCATTTTTATGTATATAGAAATCTAGCCTCCAAAAACCCCCATATGCTAGAAGTGGTTTCATTTACTTGATTAATTCTCGAGTTATGCAGAAATTTGATTTTTATTTGTATGAGAGCCCCCTCCCCTTCAAAATGGGGAGGGGTATTGAACTGCCATTGAAACATTTCTTGCCTCCAAAAACCTCAACATGCCAAATGCAAAATTTGGTTTCATTTGCTTCATTGGTTCTCGAGTTATGCTAAAAATTATGTTTCATTTTTATTCTCTCAAAAACCTGCACATGTCAAATTTGGTTCCATTGGCTTTAGTTTTTATCGAGTTATACAGAAATTCGTATTTCATTTGTATGAGAGACCCCTCTTTCAGTGAGCGGAGGAGTCTCAAACCACAATAGAATCATTTTTTGCCTTCGAAAACCTCCACATGCAAAATTGGGTTCCATTAACTTGATACGTTCTCGAGTTATTCAGAAATTTGTGTTTCATTTGTATATGAGCCCCCTTTCAGAGAAGTGAGGGGCTCGAGTCAACTTAGAAACATTTCTTGCCTTCAAAAACCTCCACCTGCCAAATTCGGTTCCATTTACTTGATTAGTTCTCGAGTTATGCAGAAATTTGTGTTGGATTTGTTTGGAAACTCCCCTCCCTCCCCCTTCCAGATGGCGGAGGAGTCGCAAACTTCCATAGAAACATTTATCTCCTCCAAAAACCTCCACATGCCAAATTTGATTCCATATGCTTGATTAGTTCTCGAGTTATGCACAAATTTATGTGTCATTAGTATGAGAGCCCCCCTCTTACAGAGCGCGGAGGGATCTTGAGTTACCTTAGAAACATTTCTTGCCTTCAAAAACCTCTACCTGCCAAATTTGGTTCCATTTACTTGATTAGTTCTCGAGTTATGCAGAAAATTGTGTTTCATTTGTATGGGAGCCCCGCCCCTCCTTTCAGAGAGAGAGGAGGGGTCTCGAACCACCGTAGAAACATTTATTGCTTTTAAAATCCCCGCAAGCCAAATTTGGTTCCATTTGCTTTATTAGATCTAAAGTTATGAAGTAATTTCAGTTTCATTTGTATGACAGCACCCCTTCTAGGAGAGGGGAGGGGTCTCAAACTACCACAGAAATATTTTTCGCCACCAGAAAACCCTACATGCCAAATTTGGTTCCATTTGCTTGATTAGTTCTTGAGATATGCAGAAACTTCTGTTTCATTTGTATGGGAGCCTCCCTTTCTAGAGAGGGGAGGGGTCTCAAACTACCATAGAAACATTTCTTGCCTCCAAAAACTTCCGCATGCTAAATTTGGATTCTTTTGCTTGATCAGTTGTCGAGTTATGCAGAAATATGTGTTTAATTTGTATCGGAGCCCCCCCTTTCAGAGGAGGGAGGGGTCTCTTACTATCTTAAGAACCTTCCCCGGCCCCAAAAACCCCTGCATACAAATTTTCACGCCGATCGGTTCAGTAGTCTTCGAGCCTATTAGGGTCAGACAGACAGACAGACAGACAGACAGACAGACCAACAAAACAAAAACAAATTTTTATAAATATAAATAAATCCAAAGTTATTAACAAGGATTTTTTTGGCTTGGAAAAAACAGCAACTGCAAGAAAAACAACAACAAAAAATCACCATCAACCTTTCCCCCCCCCCGAAAACATGGAGAAATTAATCCAAAATGAATTTGAACTTGCCACCAAAAAAGGAATTTATCACTTCAAAAATACGAAGTGCCAGTGTATGTTCCAAGGAGCCAGAAAGTAGGATTGATTCGCCTTAGGCATCTCGGGCCTTGAGTCAGCAGTCGGTTTCCCAAGCAATCTATATTTTTTCTTTGTTAAAATATATGGTAAAATCGCATCGCTCTAAAACGAAAATGATACACAACACTTCAGATATTTTGGATGATCTGGAGGACCATCCAGTGACTAGTCGAAATCACAAAGGAGTAACTACAGTGAATTCGTTCTCACATTACATGTAAATTTACTTTAAAATAAAAACCAAAATGTATACACTTATCGTGTGATCTTACACTTTTTCCCTGGAAGTAATAGGAATACGAACCCGGATGAGGACATTGAAGTCCTGGAAACTTGATAACATTACCATTGCACTTATTTTTGAGTTCTCATGTTATTTTATGTGTTGCATGATAGGTTTTTGATCCAAATCTGGCCACTTTCCCGGGAGCAGTCGAAACATTAACCCGGATGTTATCAATGTGGATCTAGACTTTTGATATAATCACCATTGAACTCATTTTCGTACTCTCATGTAATTTGAGGTGCCACATGATGGGTTTTGATCTAAGTCAGAAATTGGCCACTTCCCCGGGGGTATCTCCGAAACCAGGCAACCAATTCTAATAAAATTCGTATGGGACCACAGTACCTTACATTTGGCGATTGTTTCATTCAAATCGGTTCAGTAGGTGCTTGGCAAACTGAGTTAGAAATTTCGAGCCACACATACACTATACACACACATAGACACACACAGGCATATTCTGTTCATTGAGCTGGGTTCGTTGTATATAACACTCAGCCCTTCAGGCGTTGGATCAAAAGTTGGTTTTAAATTAATATTTAAGTTTTTTTGTAAGATGGGAAAACCCGTGGTAATCTAGTGCGAAATTTATGTATTTACCAATCTTACGGGTTTTCCAGACATTCCAGGACTCTGGCCTCCCGTAAACGTACTTGCGCAAGTTTGCGCAAGATGAAACTCATATTTTCGGAAAGTTGACAAAAAAAAATCTTTAAAATAAGCCTATTATGGTATATGTGCGCATGTATGCTCACATTTGAAAACTTAGTTGAAGTTTTTTTCCGATTCTCCATACATTTTATATGGGAGTAAAAAACCACGACCATGTAGGAACCCTACTTTGAAATATTGTAGAGAGCACAATTTTTATCCAATCTTTATAAAATTTTGGAATTTTTTTTTTCAAATATGGTATGTGTCCCTTGACTCAGCCTAATATGCAACAATCGATTACATTTTTTACTATAACTCGTAAAGTATTTGAGCTGGAAGCGATATTTAACTAGTTATACACTTGTTTAGATATGTTCAATATTCCATTTGGTAGTATGTATCACGAAAAGTTACACAACTCATTTTATAAAGTCAGAAACTTTCGAGGGATATGGATATAATGTCGGTCTATAAGCGCCAAATTGGGTCTATTCATAGATGCAAGTTCGTCCCATTCGATAGATTTGTTATTAAATGATGTCTTCATACGATTTTTTTTTCTGATTTTCTAATTCAATGTTTTTCCAGCTGTATTCGCTCTACCCATCAAACAATTTCATAAATCAAACTATACTAAAACTGCTAAGAAACACTTAAGTGATTTTCACATATGATTTAGCGACCATTTGATAATCAAAACATTATAATTCACTCTACACAGATTTTGTTCCTTTAGTTTGTGTTAAGATGACCCATATGGAAAACTTTCAATCGAAACTCAGACATTTTTATTGTAAATTTTACCAATAACAACATTTTTACTACGCTTTCCATATAACAGGCCATAGTTGGGAACGTGGAAAAAAAAATGTTCCTAACATTGGGTCTATGGTTTTCTTGTTAAATCATTGTTATTTTACCTATGTGACCTGTTAGTTTATAACGTGTGACTATTTTCTGTACATCTTGGCTGTATTATTCGGTTTATAGGTTCAATTTCTGAAAATTAAGATCATTCGAAGATCGTGTAGATAATCTGTTCAGCTTAACCAGCAAAGTCATATTGTCTAAAAAGTTGAGGAAATCGAAAATTACGCGGAAGTGAGCAACTATTAATTGATTATTAATGTCTGATTTGATTTGAGATCTAAGCTAGTCACATGAAATAAATGCTTATAAAGCCAAGATACGTAATTATAACTTATCACAAGTCTGATCAATCGAGTTGCCCGCCCTAATAAATTTCGTATGGTTATTTTTCTTAACGACCTATTTGGGGTATCATCAAAACCATTAAAGAAATTGTTGGAGGATTTTTGATATCGTTTGTTTAAGGTGTATTTTTTTATCAGGGCTGTGCTCTTCATTATGATTATCTCATTACTTTAGATATAAATAAATCAGATCTATAGATATAATCAAACTACGTGCAAGATTCAAAATAATGATAACCCTTACTTCCGTCATCATTCTGGACAGATACGCGAGTTTACAATGTACAGACTATTTCAGTATCTTGTACTATTAATCGAATATAACTTAAACCAAATGGTGTAAGTGACAAAAATCTTCAAAGTGTATGTGTAATTTGGTTTTACAATTCCACATGACACATACATGGTGGTGTTGTACGTGCATATCTGAAATAAACGTTTCAAAAGCAGAAACACTGTGACAACCATCCGATGATATTGGAGGAATCAATGTGGACCGGGTGGACCCCGCAAAGGGTATTCACACACTTGAGAGATTGTAGGTGTTCTCAAAAACGCCGAGCATTACAGGTAAATGTTATTCATTTTGTCCCTATAACCCTACATTTTAACGGTATACAATTCTAACGAATATTATTTTTAGTTAAATTTTCTAGCACAAGCTAAGCAATCAAACAACCACGCTAAAATGTACTACATGTTCATTACATAACATATAATGAGGAAAATGAGGGACCATAAGGGCACCCAAATGAAACGATTTGGATAGGGAGCATAGGACTGCTTCCTCCCTGTTGCACCCCATTTATTGGGTTAATTCTGTCAATCGAGGGCTCGATTCTAGTGCTGTGAGTGTGAACTTGCTCTTGAAAGCGGATTCTTTTCCTTATAAGGTCTGTATCCGCAATAATCCGGACACCTCAAAATATTTGCGGGTTTCACGTATGACGTTTGGTAGTGTGCATCAAGAAAAGCTATACAACTTATTTTATTAGGTCAGAAACTTATGAATCTAATGTCGGTCTATAAGCACCAAATTGGGTCTATTCATGGATGCAACTTCGTCCCATTTAATTGATTGATTATTAAATACAGTCTTCGTACGTGTTTTTTTTTTTTTGAACTGAAGGCATTGCCAGCTCTATTCGCTTTACCCAACAAAAAATATCACAAAACAAACTAAATCAAAATTGCTTTGTAATACTTAATTGATTTTCACATATGATTTATCGGCCATTCCATAATGAAAACTTTATAATTCATTCTACACAGGTTTTGTTCCTTTGAATTGTGTTTAGATGACCCATTTGAAAAATATACAACCGATACTCATACATTTCCATTGAAAAATTCTCCGAACACTTTTTTACTAAGTTATCCATACAACAGGCCATAGTTGGGATCAAAGAAACAAATATGTCCCTAAATTTGATGCCACGGTTTTCTTGTTAAATCGATGATGTTTTATCTAAGTGAACCAACAGTTTATAACGTATGACTTATTCGGTTCATCTGTTCAATTTAGCCAAATTTAGATCATTCGAAGATCATGGAGATAATCTGTTCAGCTTAACCAGCGAATTCATGGTGTCAACAAATTTAAGGAAATCGATAATTACGCGGAAGTGAACAACTGAAAACTGATTAAAAATGTCTGCATTGCTTCGAAAAAAATTGATCATCGGGAAAGCAACATGATTTTATTGATTAACGCTGAATTAATGACATATTTGGTACATAGGCCGAATGAAGGAGCTAGACTAACATAACATCCCGTTACCCTATCATCACTTAAGTAACACTTACCATTAAAATAGACAAACATCACATTAAACAATTTTTTTTTTTATTAATCATTTATTTGTACAGGCTCAATCGAATCAACTTTACAGAGCCAAGTTTTCATATTTATTTTACATTATTTATCTTATAACTAAAGTTAGGGGGATAGAACCGATTACTCGCGGCCGTCTCGAGGTTAATAGGAATAACAAATTACGGATGGGAAGATGGGTGGGAATTTAAAGTATGGTATACATAACACATTAATTTTAAATTCTAAATTGTCAAAAAACTTAAAACTATACAATGTATGGATTTCTTTTAACTTGAACATTTTTTTGAAAAAGAAAAAAAAACACACAAACACAGATAAAAAAAGAAAAAAAAAAACTTAAAGTAAACATACAGGTTAAACTAACTACAATCTAATGCTAATGTTAGTCAAAAACACATAAATTAATTGCATATACTCCAAATCACGCAAAGCCAAAATATCTCGAATTGGCACATTGGGTTGTCTACCTCGAGCCCGAAGGGAATCATTAAGCTCCGATCTGACTCCACGATGCTCAACACAAGACCAAATAACGTGATCTGCGTCCTGATAGCCTTGTCCACACTCACAGAGATTGCTGTCGCTCAGCCCAACCCGGTATAAATGAGCGTTCAAAGAATAATGATTGGACATGAGGCGAGACATGACACGAATGAAGTCTCGTCCCACATCCATCCCCCTAAACCAAGATTTCTTCGACACCTTAGGGATGATAGAATGTTGCCATCGCCCCAAATCTCCTTTACTCCATTTATACTGCCAGCTGACGAGTGACTGTTGACGAAAAATAGTAAAAAATTCATTGAAGGCGATTTGTCGATCATAAATATCGCCTTCTATAGCGCCCACCTTTGCAAGCGAGTCCGCTTTCTCATTGCCCAGAATTGAACAATGAGAAGGGACCCATACAAAGGTGATGATAAAATAACGCGAAGATAAAGCACTTAGAAGCTCCTGTATTTTCATGAGAAAATACGAGGAGTGCTTTACCGGCCTCAAAGAGCGAATAGCCTCTATAGAACTGAGACTATCCGTGAAAATGAAGTACTGATCCGGTGTTAGTGAGGCAACGATTTCTAGCGTAAAGTGTATTGCCGCTAATTCGGCGACATATACGGAACAAGGAGCTTGAAGTTTACGATTGGCGCTATAAATTTCATTGTATATACCAAAGCCTGCAGACTCCTCTATCAATGATCCGTCAGTGAAGAACGATTTAGTGGAATTAACTTGGCCAAACTTTGCAGAAAATATCACAGGAGCAATCATAGGACGATGATGCTCTGGAATTCCACGAAGCTCTTGCTTCATGGATAAATCAAAATGAACCGAACTGCCGAAGTCGGAGAAGCAAACACGATTGGGAATATTTGGCGAAGGGCTGACATCCTGTGTTATGTACCAATGGTACAATGTCATGAAGCGAGTTTGAGGATTCAACTCGAGAAGCTTCTCAAAGTTTTCGATTACCTGGGGGTTCATAACTTCACACCTGGTGAGGAGCCGGAGAGACAATTCTGAAAATCGATCCGAGAGTGGCAACATGCCAGCCAGCACTTCCAGACTCATCGTATGAGTCGAGTGCATACAACCTAACGCGATACGAAGACACCGATACTGAATACGTTCCAGTTTAATGATATGCGACCGAGCCGCCGACTGAAAACAAAAACTACCGTATTCCATAACCGACAAAATCGTTGTCCGGTACAACGTTAGAAGATCTTGCGGATCTGCTCCCCACCAGGTCCCGGTAATTGTGCAGAGAAAGTTGATCCTTTGCTGGCATTTTCGCTTCAGATACTCAATGTGGGATCTCCAGGTGCACTTAGAATCGAACCAGACCCCAAGATATTTAAAGGACATAGAATGAGTTATCGGTGTACCCCAAATTTGAAGCTTCGGTTGTGCTGGGTTATGCTTCCTTGAAAAAACTACCAACTCAGTTTTCTCCGTAGAGAATTCGATACCTAGCTCTAGAGCCCAAGTAGACAAATTGTCTAAGGTATCCTGTAAGGGTCCTTGCAGATCGACCCCATTGGGTCCAGTGACCGACACTACGCCGTCATCTGCAAGTTGTCTCAACGTACAGTTGTCACTTAGACAACCGTCAATGTCTTTGACATAAAAATTATACAAAAGGGGGCTTAAACATGATCCCTGGGGGAGACCCATGTAGCTAAATCGAGAAGCTGTAGAGGTTCCATGAGAAAAGCTCATATGTTTCTCTGACAGCAAATTGTACAAAAAGTTATTCATTAATGGAGAAAAGCCACAAGCGTGGAGTTTATCTGAAAGAACTTCAACAGATACTGAATCAAAAGCCCCCTTTATGTCCAAGAATACAGAAGCCATTTGCTCTTTTTTAGCAAAAGCTAGCTGAATATCTGTGGAAAGTAACGCGAGACAGTCGTTCGTTCCCTTACCCCTACGGAAACCATATTGAGTATCTGAAAGCAGGTTGTTCGTCTCAACCCATTTGTCCAGACGGAAGAGGATCATTTTCTCCAACAACTTTCGAATGCAGGATAACATCGCGATGGGTCGATAGGAGTTGTGGTCGGACGCGGGTTTGCCAGGTTTTTGAATGGCGATAACTCTCACCCGCCTCCAATCATCCGGTACAATGTTGAGCTCCAAAAACTGATTAAACAAGTTCAACATGCGCCTCTTCGCGACGTCTGGAAGGTTCTTAAGCAAGTTGAACTTGATTCTATCAGCTCCTGGAGCCGTATTGCCACACGAAAGGAGCGCGAGAGAGAGTTCTACCATTGAGAAAGGTTGGCTGATCTCATCTATCGAATTCTCGGTTTCGCGAGGAATGATCCGTGCCGGCACAGAATCTGGACAAACTTTTCGCGCGAACTTGAGGATCCATTGGTCCGAGTACTCCTCGCTTTCGTTGTTCTTAGTTCGGTTACGCAATCTTCTCGCCGTGTTCCAAAGAGTACTCATCGACGTCTCGCGCGATAGCCCGTCCACGAATCTTCGCCAGTATCCGCGTTTCTTGGCCTTGATGAGGCTCTTAAGTTCGCGTTCGAGAGCCGTGTATACTTCGAAGTGCTCAGGTGTTCCACGTCTACGGAAAACTTTAAACGCGTCGGACTTTTTACGGTAAACCTCGGTGCATTGCTGATCCCACCATGGAGAAGGAGGTTTCCTGCGAAATGACGTCCCTGGAACTGGTCGAGTTTGAGCTTGAAGCGCGCTGTCTATGATCAGGTTGGAGAGGAAGTTATATTCTTCCAGCGGTGAAAGCCTTTCTACCGTCGTTACGGCTTCATCTACTGCTGTCCTGAACTTTGTCCAATCGATGTGACGGGTAAGATCATACGTGACGTTGACAGATCTCGACGGATTGAACCCGGTGGCAACCGAAATTTTTATGGGCAAGTGATCACTACCGTGGGGATCTTGAATCACATTCCATGTGCAATCCAACGATAATGAATTCGAACAAAGTGTGAGGTCTAATCTACTGCCAACTGAGGATGTTCCAGCCAAACGTGTTACTTCTCCATTGTTAAGAACGGTCATATTGAAGTTGTCACAGAGGTCATATATCAGGGAAGACCGGTTGTCATCGTACAGTTCTCCCCAGCCTGTACCGTGAGAGTTAAAATCTCCCATGATCAACCGTGGAGAAGGAAGGACCGAACAAGTATCTGAAAGTTGTTTTCGGTTAATTGAGGCTCTAGGAGGAATATACACAGAAGCAATGCAAAGGCTTTTATTTTTAATAACAGCCTGACATGCGACAACTTCAATACCTGGAATTGGAGGAAAATTCACTCTATAGAAGGAGTAGCACTTTTTGATCCCCAAAAGTACTCCTCCTCCACGTGAATCCTCACGATCAAGACGAATAATATTGAAATCATGAAAAGGAAGATCGATTTCGGAAGAGAGCCATGTTTCACAAAGAGCGAACGCATCACAACCGGTATTGTGAGCTAAATATTTAAAAGATTCCAATTTAGGAATCAAACTTCGACAATTCCACTGTAGAACAGTGATCAAATCCCCGACCTCATTTGGAAAATTATCCATCGAAGGAGATGATAGCTGCAAGGAGGGGCCACTTAATTGTCAATTGCTTCAAAAAAGTCTTCACTGTTGGAAGCATTGCCAAAACAATGCTTTTGAGAGGGTCAGAAATTTCGAGGTACTTTAAGATACCTTCGGCAATGTCATCAAATGAGAACAGCCCACTTGAGGAGGGGGCTTCTGTTCTTAAAATAGGGGCTTCAGGGGTTTTGGATGTTCCCGGGAGAGATGGAAAGTCCTGGGTGTAGTTAGTACTACGGAAACCAGGAGGAATTGTCTTTTCCTTTTTTCCACCTTTTTTTGAAATGGGCAAGCTGGTCTCGGGCTTCTTTTCAGCAATTTTCCGTGGGCGGACGCGTCTTCGCTTCCTTGAAGCACCTTCCGGAAAAGTGAACGATGTTCCCTCTTCAGCCGAATCAAAGTCAGACTCGTCATCTGACAGAGGAGCAAAGGGATTTGTATTGGCATTGGGTGGTGGGGAGACTTTTTTCACCATTTCGGCGAAAGATTGCCTGGAACGCTGTTTTAGCGAGCGTTCTAATTTCTCCCCGCGTTGTTTGTACGCTGGGCACGACGAGAGAGCATGAGGAGGAGTTCCTTTACAGAAAGCGCATTTTGGTGTGCTGTCTGCGCAAGCGCCATCCTCGTGCTTCTCCCCACAATTAGAGCAGCGTGCCTTATTGCTGCAATGGGAGGTCGTATGTCCCATCTGCTTGCATTTTTCGCAGATCATGACCCGAGGTACAAACAACCGCACAGGTAGTCGAAGTTTTCCCAACTCGACGTATTGAGGGAGGGCTGAACCAGAGAAGGTTACGCGAAACGAGTCTGACGGTGTAAACTTCTTTTCACCCTTCGTGATCGATACTGTGCCTAGTTTTTGCACATCAAGTATCTTGACTGAAGGAAGCAGAGGGTTCGTAAAGCGACCAACCCCCTGCTTCAACAGGATCTCAGGGGTCAAACTCGCTTCGGTGACAACCCCTTCAATCTCAATACCTCGAGCTGGGATGTACACTAAATACTCCAGTGTAAAAAACTGAGAGACAGCAATTTCGTTAGCCTGTTTAAGGTTGGACACAACGACTTTTAGTTTATTGGGTCTCACCTTAATTATCTCGGTCACGGCCGAGAATCGTTTCGTCAGATCGTTTGAAATCTGGTAAACATAGAGAGGTTTCGTTTTGGGCCGAAAATAGACAACCCAAAGACCAGCTGAACTATCTGGATAAGCACGCGATCGGGTAACTTTAAGAGCTACCCCATCATTTGGCGGCATGGATGAATCATCTTCCGACAAATCATCCATGTCGCACCCGTGGGAGCTTATGACGCTCAACCGCTAACGTAATTATCTACAATCAATCACAGATAAACAAACTAAACCTAAGATAAACAAACTAAACCTAAGCACACTCTCTCACACACTCTCACACACTCTCACTCACTCTCACTCACTCTCCACACTCTCACACACAATACGATTAAAATTAATTCAGAAGAGCGAGAAACAAAAACTTATCTTATATTTATCACTGATCTACTGCAGACGGGCGACGAATGTACTGCTGCTGCCGAGCGACGATGTGTGGCCGCGTGTACCGGCTAGACGTGGAGCTCAGCGATGATGATGATGATGATGATGATACTGGTCGGTGGTGGTTGGCAGATGAACGATTGCACGCTACACACGATGGACTGCTGGTGTGCGTGCCGTATGGATGCGGAGCAATATGCCTTTTAGATCGTTGCAATATTGCTAATTGCAATTAGTGACGTTGTTGCACCGCTTATCACACAACTTTGACTTCTTCAGAAAACCAAGACTCGATTTCACTCGCGAGTGCAAAAAAACTTAAGACTGAAGAATTGAAACAACTCGTGAAAAGCTTCCAAAGCAACGTAGAGCGGACCGAACGAACTGTTCCGTTTGCTTGTTCACTGGGTAAAAACCCCCCCGCGCAGAACTCTATAAAATAAAAAAAAAAAACCTTCCCCCCCCCCCCCACACATTTTTTTTATCCCCACACCACGTGGAAAAAAAACACTCTCTCCCCCCTTTTTATTTTTTTTTTTTACAAAAGAAAGGTTTTTTTTTTTTTGTTCCCCCCCCCTCCCCCCCCCACACACCACCCACAAAAAAGGTCTTTTTTAGTTTTCCCAAAAAAAAACAAATTTTCGGAAGAAGCTGACATTTTTTTTTTGCCTAAATCTCACACGATTTGATCATTTTACAAAAACGCTTCCGTACCCGAGCGATCTTATGGCAGTTAACTTCTGTTTCTATAGGGTGTCCTAGAAAGGATAAGCACGATTAAGAAACAAGATAAAAACAATATTTTTGAGGAAATTTTATTTTGATTAATGAATTATGTCTCTATAATGTTCCCTCTCGGTAGCATATAAAAAAAAATCATTATCGTTAATCATAAGCCAAGGAACGCACTTTAGCTTTAACGCTGCTCATCAGTTTATGCACAGACTCCTTCGCAATTGTCCAGTCCTTCGCACATTTTTCGATGGTATTCGCTGCTTTAACTGCATGTTTCCTCAGATATGCCTTGTGTCAGAGCCCAAAATGTCTCGATTGGTTAAGCTTGAGGACAGTTCGGAGGATTCATAAGTTTCGGCACGTGTTGAACTTCATTGGCGTCGTACCATGCTATGGTGTCTTGCGCATAATGCACAGATGCCAAATCCGGCCAAAGCTTATCATGCTTCCTGATCATTGCCAGCAAACGCAATTTCAAGCAATCCCGGATGTACGTATCAGTCTTCCTTGTCTGTGATGTCACAAACGGCTATGACCACATTCCGCATTCGCAAATAGCTTGCCAAACCATTGCCTATATACTGAATTTCTCGGTCAAAAAAGTAACTTATCAGCATCATCGACGTGTTTGCCTTGACACACGGTGAAATATAGATCTCTCGGAGCGTCTTATAGTCAAATTTAACTTATGGATGATGCAACATCCACAACAATACACGCCGATTTTGATAGATTTAAAACGATGAGCAGCTCCTCGTGGTTGAACTTTTTTTTTCGAATTACTGTTGAATAAAACAAAATTGAGTCGATATAGGGTAACGGGATGTAATGTTAGCCTATCGCCTTCATTCGGCCTATGTACCAAATATGTCATTAATTTAGCAATAATCTGCAAAATCATGTTGCTTTTAGGATGACCGATGTAATCCAAAGCAAGTGAAATAATATTAATCAACTTATAGTTGTTCACTTCCACGTAATTTTTGATATCCTGAACTTTTGGGGCATCATGATTTCACTGGTTAAGCTGAACAGATGATCTACACGATCTTCAAGTGATCTAAACATGGCTTAATTGAATCGATAAAGCGAGTAATATAGTCTAGATATACATAAAATAGTTACACGTTACAAACTTACTGTTCACATAGCGAAAATAACAATGATTTCACAAGAAAATCGTAGACCCAATGTTGGGGACATATTTTTTTTGTATGTTCCCAACTATGACCTGTTGTAAAAATAAAGTAGTAAAAAGGTTGTTATTGGTAGAATTTTAAGTGGAAATGCATGAGTTTGCAGATGTTTATATTCAAATGGCTCATCTAAACTCAAACCGAAGGACCAAAATCATTATTGAGTGAATTATAATGTTTTTACTATCGAATATCTGATAAATCGTATATGAACATCTCTTAAGTGTTTCGAACCAGTTTTATTTTAGTTTGTTTTATGAAATTTTGTATTCAGTAAAGCGAATATAGCTGGCAATGCCTTAAATCATAAAATTAGAAGAAAAAAAACGTACGAAGACTGCATTTAGTTATAAATCCATCGAATTGGGATGATGTTGCATTCATGAACAGACCCAATTTGGTGCTTATAGACCGACATTAAATCCATATCCCTCGAAAGTTTCTGACTTAATAAAATGAGTTGTGTAACTTTTCGTGATACATACTACCAAATGTTTTATCAAACTTATCTTAGCAAGTGTATAACCAGTTGAATATCGCTTACAGCTTAAATACATTATGAGTTATAATAAAAAATGTAATCGATCGTTGCATAAAAGGCTGAGTTAAGGGACACATACCTTATCAGATTTGTCAATCATTCATGCAACACGAAAGTGCTTTCTATGTTAAAAAACGATTTGTACTTTTGACAGATGCGCGTATAGTTTTGAATACGAAAGTAGCTTCATAAATAATACAAATCCGTTTCGTTGCAGAAAACAACGAATAGATTCGTGAGTCCTACCGTAGATTTCGAAATATATATTATATATTACGTTCAGTGTACAGACCATCATACAGCTTCTGAGCCCGTGGTTTACCGGTTGCAGCCTTCTTTTCATTTCGTTTTGACATCTTCTGCTTCTTGAAGGTTTTAAAGATATACTTTTTGAAAGAATCATGTAAATGTTAGTCTACTTGGATGCACATAAAAGGAGATATACAAAAAGACATTTTCCAAATGCTACTGTCAAAACAAAGACAAATGCTCTTTAATGTCCGTTTAATATCAAGGATCTAGTACTAGTTACCGTCAGAATAAAAACAAGACGCGGTAATGAAATTTGATAAAAAAAATAGGTTCTTCAAGGCCATGGATTTTAGTAGTGAAAATTAGCTTATTCTTATCTAGTATGGTACATTTTGTTCCTTCATCTCCAAATAGTTGTGAAAATTTAAAATAACATTGTGCCAAACCCGGTCGTTGTCATTCGTTAAAGAATATTTTAAGGATGCTATAAGTTGTCGCCATGCTCAGATTATTGAATAATATAAAATCTAACCAAAACTTTCGTGCAAGATGCGAAAAAACGTGAAGGACTACACACGTACAAATTCCAAAAGGCGCCTAATCGCGATGAACGGCAGAATACTCTACACCCAGATGTTGACGAAACCACATTGCCTCGTTATGCATTTGGATATGGAATTGAAATTGAATAAAACAAACAAGGAAAAATATTCATAACATGTTTTATTTTACTCCCTGAAAGTTTGAAGATGATTGGTTGAACGGGCGAATTTTGCCGAATATTTGTGTGTGTCGCAATTTCCGTACACCCTTTACCAATAAACAAATTTATTTAAATATTAATAATCCCATACTGCCAAGGGTCACATGCCAGTCCTCTATGAAAACAGTAGTTGAAATTCAGAACTGCAATTTATAGGTTCATGCTGAAACAAATTGAGCCTTTAATTCATTTTCACCCAGATGCATCATCGTCAAAAGCTTCTGTTGCTTCACATTGTGAGATAAGAACTCACCCACATCATCTTGAACGATTCTTCTGTTTTTTTTTCTTGACAGAAAAAAAGTTAAATACAATCAGAATGTTTGCACTGTTACACAAAACAAACACGAATGAACTGATTTAAACCAACAGCAAAGAAGCTGTTGAGCCACTTACAAAGTGGCTGGTTGGCACTCCCACGGTTATTGGACTAATGTGCCCAAAGCGGCAGGGTTTGTCTGCGGACAGCTGTTGTTTCCTCCTGCTCGCAGTGGAGAGGAGGGGTCTCAAGCCCAGAGGACCGCCCCTTTTTCTCTTGGTCACTCTTGCCGCATCATACAGCTATGAAGCTGTCACTTCTCAGTTGGCACGTTACAAGGAACAGAGAGCAGCAATCTCACTACCGCAGGCTATGTGTGTGATGACAGTCACGCCCTTAGGTCTACCTTAATATTCAGCTTAAAATGTTACATAACTAGAACATGCATTACTGGAGCTGAAACTATTCGAGTCTCAAAAATATAAAAGGTACTTAGCTGAATTCCACTTGATCCCGTATCCAGTCCCAGAAGTCCGAGTTAAGTTCTCACTATTCCTATTAAAACTGATGTTCTTCCCACAATTCTGCTCTTGGTGTGACTCAGCACAAGACTGGGTTATAGTCATAACATAAAAAAAGCGGTGAAAAAATGACAACAGAAAATTTTCGTGCCTCTTTTCGAGCTCCGCACACTACGATCGGATATGCACTCATTCCGGACAGTTTCAGCTCTTTGAACATTTTCTCTTACTTCAATCGTAATAAATTTAGAGCACAAATTCTAAAACCGATCTTACCGAAAATATTCCAAGTCCACGTCACATACGTATTTGAAATCCATCTGCATAAAAACAAAATCAAGTGTTCTTTTAAAATCTACTGGAATAACATAAATTAAAAAAGTTGCATTAATAGACCAAGAAACGGGTTAGAAACCCTATAAAAAAAAATAACAGAAAAGATATAATTTTAATTTAAAAAATAACATAATCTTTATTTTAGAAAGGTATAAGAAAACCTACAAATGTTGCTAATAGCGAAGTACCCAAGCAAGGTAAAATAACAAACTGATACCAAATAAGTAACAAGTTTTGTTATCTTAGATATAATTTTGAACGCACTTATTATCGCAAAATAAATTTAGTTATCAACATTGACTTATTTTGCTATCATCTGTTATCAATTTTTGAAGACGATTTTTGACGAAAGTTACTGAATACTACCAGCATGCTGACGAATTCTGAATATTACCAGCATGTCATGGATATGAAACTGAGCTTTTCACCAGAGGCACTCCTTCAGCTATTAGTGTATGAATTTGATATGGGCCTGTTCATAAACCACGTATACTCATTTTTAAAAATCTCAGAACCCCCCCCCCTCCCCATCATAGACTTCTCGACATACAATATTTTGAATTTTTGAATGGATCGTAGACTTTGGCCAGACCCCCCCCCCCCCCTCCCCTCACAAAAGTCCACGTGGTTTATGAATAGCCCCTATCATGTTGATGACATAATTTGAAATTATTTTAAAAAGTTGTTCACATCACAAATTTTTTTATCAAAATGAACTCAATGATAATAAAACGAGTAAATATTTTGATATCCAACAAATATTCATTTGTTTTATCTTTTGTTATGTTGGCTGTTTATTCAGCCTAAATGATAACATGTTTAGTGATCAAACACTGATAATCTTATATTGGAACTTGTTATCGATTTGGTATAAACCTTTGCTCGGGATGGTTCTTATCAGAATACAACATAAATACAACATAAATGTCAGAATACAACATAGATACCAATTGTTCCAAATTTGTTAGACCCACTGCATATACTTTTTTTCAAGGAATTAATGAATTTGTGATGACAAAAATGTATATGTATTGAAGTAATTATGTAGGGGAATGTGCTCTAATGTA